>CANUEY010136428.1:0-24567 GCA_948099555.1 Croton setiger
TATATATATATATATATATATGTATATATATATTATTTTTTTTCCTTTACTCTATAATTATTAACTTAATCATATACCACAAATGAGAAAGTAGACATAACTTCGCTAAATTCAACGTCAACAAAATATTTAAAGAAAAGAAATACATTTTAGTAGAAGATTACAAAATTTATCTTACCTTTAAGTTCATGGGAGAGATTTAAGAATGCATAAAAGCAGTCTAATTACATTAATATATATTTATTATATGTATTAAGGAGTTTAAGGTGAGTTGAATTTATATCTATTTAAAAAATAGGATTATATAATTTTGATTATATTACACATAAATATTAATGTTTTAAAAAATAAAATTTAGTTTTATCTTTGAGATGACAACTTATCGTGATATTCATAACCAAAACGTTATGCATCTTGAATATGTTTTTTTTCTCTTCAAAATGCGGCGTGTAATTTTTAAAATTGTTAATTAGGATACTAAAAATCTCATTTAATATTTTTGGTATCTGATAATTAGGATACTAAAAAAATCTCATTTGATGGTTAATTTTTAAAATTGTTAAATTTCAAAATTGAAAGAAAACTGAACGATTGAAATACTAAATTATTACTTTAATGGTAAACTTTCACCGTAATATATATTTGCTATTAATTTTATGCTGCATTTTATTTTTCCAGAGATAATGAGAAGAAAATTATTTCAACATTTATTTTCTTAATTAAGTTTTACATTTCAAACATATTTAAAATTAGAAATTCAATAATGATAAAAATAATTATGCATTAAGAAACATTTTAATATAAACACAAATAAATGTATAATTTATTTAAAAAAATTAATTTAAAATATATTTTAAATTTAATCCAAAATCTTGTTATTATATATATATATATTTATTTATTATTATTAAAAATTTTATATTGAAGCTCGCTAAACATGTGCGGATTAATGGGAGAAGTCGGGCAATGTATAATGAGTTCGGAGACATGATATCCTTCCACACAACTTATTTAGTAAACAATTATACTATACTCATTGCACCGTTTGTTGGTATAAACCATCATCATCAATTCTTGCTATTTGGTTGTGTTAATTTACAATGAGTAAGCAATAATATTTGTTATTGTTTAATTCTAAATTATACATATTCTACAATTGAGAGACTCAATATAAATAAAATTTCTTACATTAGATTGAGACAGCTGACCATTCTGTCCACCCTTAATTTCGCTGTAACTACTAGCAACAATTGAATTTGACTGCTACCTCTGTTCTAATATATAATTTTTTTTTCATGACACATTTTTTAGAAGATCTAAAATTTTTGACATTTATAATTAATTTTTATTATGATTAACCATAATATTTTAATATACTTAAAAACACTCACTTTTTCATTTATAAAGGATAATTCTTGAAAAAAATAATATTTATTATTAAAAAAAAAAAGCTTATTGAAAGTGTTTACACATATTCAAAATGCTTATATTTTAGAACGGATGCATGTATATATATAACTTTTATCTAATGTTTTTAAGGAAAATGGATAAGTAGAAGGAAAAAGAAGGAAAGCATATGTAATGTTTTGAAGGAAAATGGATGAGTAGAAGGAAAAAGAAGGAAAGCATGAGTGGAAATTAAAATTTACACGTGTAATAGGTTGGTGATAGCTTGCAAATGACTATGTATATGGATACATCTTCTCCTTTTCTTCTTATAATTTTGTCCATTTCCCATCATTTATTTCTTTAGTGATAAGAACATAAAAACCTTGTCATGCAATTAAAATTGCAACCGTAATGTTTTGTCTTATAATGATATTTTCAACATAGTTATTGCATTATTGTTACAATTTAATTGAGGTGATGCCTTATATGAGTAATGTTCCACTGTTATGATGACGACACATTTTCCAGTTGGTTAACATGCTTGCATTTCCATTTCTACTCTTAAAAAAAAATACCATTTATGAGAATAGGTCTTAGAGTGTTACCTATAATAATATGCTTCTGTTCCGCAATAGTTTTTGAGATAATAAAGAGACCATTAATTTGAGATAGTTTTGGACACTTTGTATTTTATGAGTGATTAATTTGACACATGAACATTTAGATTTGCTATTACATAATATCTTACGATGTTGGACATACTCGCTTGTGGTTGTTATAATTACGCCGTGTGTGAATAACTATAAATTCAATAAAAGTCCTACATTTTTGGAATTGTCGTTTTCAAAATTTTATGATGTCAAATAATTGTAATTAAGCCGAACAATAATTTAAATGTAATTAAAAACTTGTTTATTATAAATTTTGAAATTGAAATACATGAAGGAGTTGATAGTTCCATTTCAAAAATTAATCGTGTGTATGGTCTTTGCTGAAATAAATGATAGTATTGCATGTAGATATATATTTTTAACACACTAACCCTATTCATGAAGGAGGGGAGTAGAACCCTAATCTTAGAATTTAGGTACTTTTAAGTTTTTAATATATTATATATAAGATTGAATGATTAAGTAAATCGAGTCTAATTCACTATAAATTTATATTTATTTATTCACGGCTATTGTTTTGTTGCGCATTGCCAGAATAGATACAGTGCGGAAAATGCTCTAATTTTTTTTTAATTACTGAAAGTTAGAAATGAGTACAGAATTCAGAAAAATGCCCAATAGGCTCCGAGAACCCGTAACCGCTTTCACCTACAGGGTAATAGCTGCAGATACAGTTACCCGTAACCCCTTGATGATGCGTCACAAACCCCTGCCTTCGTCATCTCGTCTATATCCAAAAACCCTAAAAATCCCTCTTTAAAATATAGCTTCTGTACAAGAACAACCCCAAGAATATCCTCAGTCATACCCAGAAGCTCCTTTTACAAGTCCTCTTTTAAATAGTTACCAATTACCAATACCAAGAGGAGCTAAAAACCCTAACTTCTCTCTTTCTCATTACCAGAAATGAGCCATTCTGTAGCTAACTGTGATGCTTTCTCTTCCTCTTCTTGCATTTTCTCTAACAAATCAATCTCTCATGCCTTACCCTTTACCCCAAAGTCCACTAATTTAGGCTTTTTTTCTCATAAAAATCTCAAATTTTCTTCTTCTTTAACTTTCCAGCCATGGCCGCAACGGCTAACCCGCCACACGCGGCGGTGTCGCCGACTCAGCTCCGTCCGTTGCAGCGCCGAAAAGACGAAAAAGGCGTTAACAGAAAAGCCCAAAGTAGGCAAACGTACAGATTTGAAGAAAATTATGATTCTTGGTGCGGGTCCTATTATTATCGGTCAAGCTTGCGAGTTCGATTACTCGGGCACGCAAGCTTGTAAAGCTTTGAAAGAAGAAGGGTACGAGATCGTTTTGATCAACTCGAACCCAGCTACTATTATGACAGACCCGGAATTGGCTGACAGAACTTACATTACGCCAATGACGCCTGAGTTAGTAGAGCAAGTGATAGAAAAGGAGCGGCCGGATGCTTTGTTACCCACCATGGGTGGCCAAACGGCGTTAAATCTAGCGGTGGCTTTGGCTGAGAGTGGTGCTCTAGAGAAGTATAACGTGGAGTTGATTGGAGCTAAACTTGATGCAATTAAAAAGGCAGAGGATAGGGAATTGTTCAAGCAAGCTATGAAAAACATTGGTCTTAAGACGCCGCCGTCTGGCGTGGCCAATACTCTCGATGAGTGTGTTGCAATTGCTAATGAAATTGGAGAATTCCCATTGATTATTAGACCTGCTTTTACTTTGGGCGGAACTGGGGGTGGTATTGCTTATAACAAAGAGGAGTTTGAGTCAATTTGTAAGGCGGGTTTGGCTGCGAGTTTAACTTCTCAAGTTTTGGTGGAAAAATCTTTGTTAGGATGGAAAGAATATGAATTAGAAGTAATGCGTGATTTAGCTGACAATGTGGTGATTATTTGTTCAATTGAGAATATTGATCCCATGGGGGTGCACACAGGGGATTCAATAACTCTGGCACCTGCTCAGACTTTGACTGATAAGGAGTATCAGAGATTGAGGGATTATTCAATTAAGATCATTAGAGAGATTGGAGTAGAGTGTGGAGGGTCTAATGTGCAATTTGCTGTTAATCCTGTTGATGGTGAGGTTATGATTATTGAGATGAACCCTAGAGTTTCGAGGTCCTCAGCTTTGGCTTCTAAAGCTACTGGCTTTCCTATAGCAAAAATGGCTGCTAAGTTATCAGTTGGGTATTCGTTGGACCAGATTCCTAATGATATTACTAAGAAGACACCTGCTAGTTTCGAACCTTCAATAGATTATGTGGTGACCAAGGTTAGTACCTGATTCTTTAGCTACTGCATATGTGATTTAATTTATTTAAGAGGATATGCTATTTTCCCTTGGAACTGTTTTTGTTGGAATGATTATTTTGCTTTATTTTGTTAAGGTTATCTGTTATGGTTTTTTTCTATCCAAATGAGATATATTCTTTTTGTTACAAAGTGGTAATCTTTTCAAACTGCATAGAGGACATTGGTTTGGAAGAAATTGGCTGTGGTAGTTCACTAATGTCGGCTAGGACTATATAATGTAGTGTGCTTGGTTTTTGTGGTCAGTGGCTTTGATTACTGTTGTGCGGAAGTTGTCATTTCTAAAACACACAGCTGGGTGCTGCCTGGAGATATTAGAATGCTACAAATCCATTTCATTTTCGTTGAAGATATTATGCATGCATAGTCTTATGGAATGCAAACATTAACTTTTACACATTTAGTTTATTGTTTTCGCTATCTGTTCTCTACTGTCAATTCACTTCATATTTGAATCGTTCACTTTGGCAAAGTTTTCATCCTAGTTGACGTGGTGATTTGATTTTTCTTACCTACATGCAGATCCCTCGGTTTGCATTTGAGAAATTCCCTGGCTCACAACCAATTTTGACAACCCAAATGAAATCTGTTGGTGAAGCCATGTCAATAGGTCGGACATTTCAAGAGTCATTTCAGAAAGCAGTTCGATCAATGGAGTTGGGATATTCAGGGTGGGGCTGTGGAAAAGTTAAGGAACTTGAATGGGATTGGGAACAGTTGAAATATAGTCTACGAGTTCCAAACCCAGAACGCATCCATGCTGTTTATGCTGCCATGAAGAAAGGGATGAAAGTTGATGAAATTCATGAACTAAGTTTAATTGATAAATGGTTCCTTACTCAGCTGAAAGATTTGTTAGATGTAGAACAATATCTTATGTCTAGGAGTTTGTCTGCTCTGACTAAAGATGATTTTTATGAGGTTAAAAAGCGTGGTTTCAGTGATAAGCAAATTGCTTTTGCTACTAAATCAGCTGAGAAGGAAGTTCGATCAAGACGGCTGTCTCTTGGAGTTGTACCAGCATATAAGCGGGTAGATACATGTGCTGCTGAGTTTGAGGCTGATACTCCTTATATGTACTCGTCCTATGATTTTGAGTGTGAATCCGCTCCCACAAAAAAGAAGAAGGTCTTGATTCTAGGCGGTGGACCCAATCGTATCGGTCAAGGAATAGAGTTTGATTACTGTTGTTGCCATACATCTTTTGCACTCCAGGTTTGTGTTTTTGATTTTTCCTATTGCTTAAGACCTCTGAATTGAATATACTTGATGAATGGCCTTATACTATTCACATACAGGAAAGTTATTTGCAAACTTTATCTTTAATCGCTTGTGTTCTGGAAACCACCAAACATAAATTTTTTTCCCAAGTGCTCATTTACTGGTGATAAGATGAACATTTCTATTCTGGATTTACATGATCTATGATGACTATTTAATAGTAAAAATCAAATAAATTATTATAAGTATTCTACTCTGGTCAATTGGAACCGAGTCTGATTTTATCTGAACTGTTTGCATTTGTGGCTACATTGATTTTTTTTATCGATCTTTTAGATGTTTTCTGTTGGTGCCTCAACTTGTTTGCTGACATATGAATGCATAATCTGTGATAAAACCACGCTGAGGCGTTCCCTGTAATTCTATAGTTATTATCTGATGGCAAATTACATGGAGAAGATGGTTAACATGTGGGTATGTCAAAATGTCTTTCCTTATCGTATGTCCTTATTTTCTTTGCAGAGTGCAGGATATGAAACAATTATGTTGAACTCAAATCCTGAGACAGTATCCACTGATTATGATACAAGTGACCGTCTTTACTTTGAACCCTTGACAGTTGAAGATGTTCTGAATGTAATTGATCTTGAGAGGCCTGAGGGCATTATTGTACAGTTTGGTGGCCAAACGCCTCTGAAGCTGGCTCTACCCATCCAGCAATATTTAGATGAATATAAGCCTGTTGCTTCTAGTGGAGCTGGTAATGTGCGTATATGGGGTACGTCACCAGATTCCATTGATGCTGCTGAAGACAGAGAAAGGTTCAATGCGATCATCGAAGCATTGAAAATTGAGCAGCCCAAAGGAGGCATTGCTAAGAGTGAATCTGATGCCATTACCATCGCAAAAGAAATAGGTTACCCCGTTGTAGTCCGTCCTTCATATGTGCTGGGTGGCCGGGCAATGGAGATTGTATACAATGATGAAAAGCTGGCAACTTATCTTGAAAATGCTGTCAAGGTGGACCCAGAACGTCCTGTATTGATTGATAAATATTTATCTGATGCTGTTGAGATTGATGTGGATGCGCTTGCAGATTCATATGGTAATGTGGTGATAGGTGGGATAATGGAACACATTGAGCAAGCTGGGGTTCACTCTGGTGACTCGGCTTGCATCCTTCCTACCCAAACAATCTCATCTTCTGCCTTGGCAACAATCAGGTCATGGACAATCAAATTGGCAAAAACTCTCAAGGTCTGTGGACTCATGAACTGTCAGTATGCTATTACAGCAGCTGGAGAGGTTTATCTACTCGAGGCAAATCCACGTGCTTCTCGCACTGTCCCATTTGTCTCCAAGGCTATTGGCCACCCTTTGGCTAAATATGCTGCCCTTGTTATGTCTGGGAAATCATTAAACGACATTAACTTCACTGAAGAGGTGTTACCATCACATGTGGCTGTCAAGGAAGTTGTTCTTCCATTTGAAAAGATGCCTGGCTGCGATGTGTTGTTGGGGCCTGAAATGAAGAGCACAGGTGAGGGAATGGGCATCGATTCTGTATTTTCTCTTGCATATGCAAAAGCTCAACTTGCTACCGGGCAGAAGGTACCGCTTTCCGGCACCGTATTCATCAGCTTAAACGACTTGACGAAGCCCAGTCTGGAAAAACTTGCAACAGCCTTTTTACAACTAGGGTTTAACATTATCGCGACTTCAGGGACAGCTCATTTTCTGGAGCTGAAAGGTATCCCTGTGGATAGAGTGCTGAAAATGCATGAAGGGCGTCCGCACGCGGGCGATATTCTTGCGAACGGCCATATCCAACTGATGGTGATCACAAGCTCTGGGGATGCGCTGGACCAGATCGATGGGCGGCAATTGAGGAGAATGGCTCTTGCATACAAAGTTCCTATAATAACAACAGTTGCGGGTGCCTTGGCAACAGCAGGGGCAATAAAGAAATTGCAATCATCTTCTATTGATATGGTAGCCCTGCAGGACTTCTTTACTGTTGAGGTAAATGAAGATAGCAGTAAAAAAATGATGTCAGCTTCTTCTTTATGATTTAGCAATTGTCTTTAGTTTATTTTCCCCCTGTCAAGTTTTATTAAAAAGTCCATGTTGGGTTTGATCTTGTTTTTTCCAAATGTATTTGCTGTATCCATTGCACCAATAATCCTTCCATCTCATCTATTTCCTTCTCATTTGAGGTTTTGTTTTTGAAAACTGGATTAGCATAAAATGGGAGAAATCGAACTTCTGAATTAGAGCCTTTTCTTTTCCAGTTCATAAGTTCAATTTATGCTTGTTAGCAATGCATAAACTGTAGTTGTTCTAAAAACAATACATATATAGAACAAGAAGGTTTGAAGTCAAACAAGATACCAAAATTTGAAACGGTTCCATGAAAGAAAACAAAAAGGGTTCCTTTTTCCAAGCAGTGTGTTCTGATGTTATGTACTGAAGCTGGCTCAAATTTCGGGATGGAAATTCAAAGTCTTTCCATTTCTTCATCAATAGAAGAAACTTAAGAAATCAAATTGGCAGATAATTGGAAATGGAAATCATATGATGGACTTTCAGTTATGTAGTGTTGGTTACACAATTTGGAGTTTTGTTCGGTACAAAATGTGTCGAATCTTGTACCATTCAAAGTGGCAGTCCTCTTTTTTCTTTGACATTACTTTTTCAACAGTCAATCTTTTTAGCCTCAGTTTTAATAAATGGACTAACACAACTCATTGAAAAATCGTATTGTATTGTGTAATTTATTTTATAAAAAAAATTATTTATTTAACCTAAATAATCTATTACTGCCCATTAACTTCACATATTCTTTTAATCCATTTCACATAATTTTTCATTAATTTATATTTTTTCATGATTTATTTCACCTATTTAATATAATCGTGATAAAAAAAAATAAATTTATATAACAACTTTTAATGTGTTATAAGAGTGGTTGTGCATAAATTTAGAATCCCAAATATAAATCTAACAATTCTTTTATTTTAGAGAATTTTTAAGGTTTTAGTAAATATACTTTTACGACTTTCTATTTTTTTAAATATACTCTTAAATCTTTTATGTTTTAAGATATTATACTATTATTAAGTTATACATTATCTCTAAATATAAGAACCAAACCATAATTTTTCTTATCTTCTACCTTTAACAAGAATTAAAATGCAATTTTTCACATCAAGTACTTCAAGTCTGTTTTTGATAGCTTCAATTTGATTTATTTACTTGTTTATTTCTTTTCCATAAATGAATTTAGATTGTTTAATGTGAAGAATTACATTTTGATCACTGAAGATTGAATATAAGAAAAAATATTTTTTTGTCCCTGTTGTTCAGAGAGAATGTCTATTTTAGAGGGAATAGCTTAAGATTATAGTCATACTTAGATAGTATATTTTGTAAAATTGAAGAGCATATGAAAATATATTTATTTACCACAAAAATAATCTCATTATATTTTATTAAACATTTGGGCATGAAAATAATTTAATATTATAGATTGCTATTATATTTATTGGAATACTGAGTCAAGAAATAATAATTACATAAATTCCATAAAATTTTGTAAAATTTATTAACAGATACAAATAAAATAAAATAAGATAAGAATGGTTAGCATTAAAGTTGTTTTGTTTAAGTGTATCTGGTTAACAGATGATTTATTATTAGAGTATCTCCAATGCATGAATTGCTTCCGTTTGATGGTCATATAAACAAAATGGAAAGATTTAAAATAAACTAATCCCTAATGGTGATATGTATCTGACCATTAAATAGACATGTTAATAGATAATGTCTAACTGATCTTTTATTTTTGAAGGGTTTGCTAGATAATGTTCACCTGAAAAATGTTACGTGTTTAGTTACCCATTAGATTGTATATCTGAGAAAGAAAATAAAATATGAAATGAAAGATGTTGTATTGGAGAGAGTTTTTCAAAAGTGAACCTTTATAATTAGCACAAAATTGTTTACACATCCTAATTTAATCGACACATAAGCTCCAATCCATATTAGAATTGGAGATACTCTTAATTTAATTTAAATACCACGGCTTATTTAATGTTAGAATTAATTTTCTAATTAATCATAAGGTGTGGGATAAATATATAAATATTAAATGCATAGGGCATCAAATTAAATAGTCAATTACAGTTGTGGTTGAAATTTGGATTATTAACTACTGAGGTGTCAAAGTGTTATGAAAATTAAAAGTAGAGATCTTTTAGTAATTTCTATTTTGATAAAGGACTGATATAGAAATTAACCGTATAAATATGTTTGTGGTATTCGAGGGAATAGAATAATTGAGAGAAAACGTTACATATTTTTAATATTGCTTTCGCTAATCCCTTGGAAGGCGACAAACCATCAATCGTCATCAATGTCAATATACAATGATGTTAAGTATGCAATTAGTTTCCCATTAATTTAGAATTAAGTAATTTAGTGGTTATGCATGATTTAGAGTTTATTGAGATTTATAGATTTATCCGTAACAAGTAGATTTATAGATTTAATTGCAAGACTCTAAATTGATTTTTTATTAAATTACTTGATTAATTATTTTTGGTTTTGATTCTCGAAAATTAATTTCGTTCAATGATATTTTCTGGAATAAATTTTGACCAAATTAATTTTTTGGATTAATTGTTGTTAGTTTTCGATTCTAGAAAACTCTTTAAATTTATATCATCTTCTCTAGTTGTAAAATAAGAAAAAAAAAGTTGTAATAACATGCCACTCATGATCAAGTTGTTAACTTTTATATATTTTTATACATAAATTAATAAATTTTCTTGTAATTTATAAAAAAATTGGAGAGTAATTTACTATATATAGCCTTATTAATTACCTCTCTATTTCTAAAATTATATATTTCTATATGATGCAAGTATTATTCCCACTTTCGACCCACAAAAATCCTTCCATAATGCATTAATGCTAGAAATGCAAATCCTTCTACATCTCCTTTAAAGAATTTTTTTTTTTTTTAAAAAAGGCAAGAAATATGATTGGAGTGTATTTAAAAAAAAATAATAATAATTTGTGTGGAGTCAATTGACTTTCTTATAAAATTATGAAAATATGGAAATTTGATTATAAAAAAATTATAATTATTCAATTTATTAGGCAGACTTAGAAAATCAAATATAGGCCTAATATTTTCCGGTCAAGCTAAGGTTTTAGAAATCTCATAAAGTCTAAAAAATAACTCTTAATTGAAAATTTTATTTATATTATCTTTTAAGAGAATGAGTGATGATTGAAAATTTGGCAGTGGAAAAGAAAAACTACGTTGGATTAGTATTTAAAAAAAGAATCAAACACATATATGCTCTTGTACTTTACAACCAACAATTCTCGTGCAGCCCCTTATCTTTTGTCAGCTATTTATTAGGCTCATATCTTATATTTTTTTTAACAACTTTCACCATGTAGAGTATGATGTGTGAAATACACCCAATGATTAAACACAAAATTTATCTAACCAAATGTAAATTTTCACTCAATCGCCCATCTCTAGTTCCGTCTCAGAAACAAAAATTAGTATACTAGAAAAGTCGTAATATGAGTTTAGTTTGAATGTATGAATCTGTTTGGTCAAAACTTAAAATTAAAATTCAAAATGTTTTGTTCTTAGTTGTTAGAAATGATAACGAAATAGACCAAGCCCCCAGTAAATTTATCTCAATACATTTTCGCACGTCACAGATTCTAACTTACGTCTTTTCTGCATTACTTTGCATAAAAATTTTATACATCTATTGTCAGCATAACGAGAGATTTAGTTATTAAAAAAATTGATAAGTGTTTGATAAATCGCTCGCAAAAGATGGAATGCTAGCACATTGGCACAAGCATGTATTTGGCTAAAGAAAATGTAATTGTAAAATAATGCATGCAGCTAATATGAATGAGGATAGGCACTCATATAACCGTGTCCGCTAATATGGCGGCCTTAACTTTTTACTTTTTTTTTTTGTCAGTCATTGAAAGAGAAAGAAAAGAGTTTTCAAATTTTCCGAACTTAATCTATAGCTGTTTTCAGTTTCTTTATTTTCATTATTATTATTATGATTAATTTTTTCCATTTCTAAATAGTAAGCGGTCTAAATGGGATAAGGGTTGTAGCTTAAAAGACCTTCTGCAACTCAAACCGTGTGGACCGTTTTTAATAATTTAGAAAATAAAAAAAATTGAATTTTTATTTTCTCTTAGGAAGAAAATTGTAAGACTTAGTGAGTACTTAATTAGTGAAAAGAAGTTACTAGAAGGTTTTAACTATGACAACTTGCAGTCATATTGATGACTTGTCATTCCCTTAAAATACTGCAAATGTTTAGTTCTTTGTTCAATAAAAGCAATTATTGGGTTTTGGTAGTCCAATTCACATTAATTTGGTTTGCAAACTTATTGAATACTTGGTCAAGGTTCAAGAATGCTTTATTTTCATTCCACATTATCATACTTAAAAATAATAAGAAAGAGTTAAGGATATATGCATGCATGATCGCTTGGCTGCCCTTATTTTGAAGAGCATTCCCTTATTGGCAACCCTAACCAATGGTTTGGTTAGCATTTATTAAAAGGGTTGCAAAAATTTACTTTTCATAATGAATTTTTGTTAATAAATAAGGATTTGTGACTTGAATGTTCAAAGTAGTACGAGTGCCGTATAGCTAAGTGCAATTTAATAAGTTTATATTATGACTATTCAACTTTGATTCTGATATTTCTTTTGTAGGGCAAGATTTTGAGTTTGTATACCTCTTGTAGGACCATTCAAATCTTAATTTCAATATACATATCATAATATTACTAACTTAAAGATTTTATTTATCCATTATTTGTAGTAATTCTATGTAAATTGAAATAAAATTATATTTTACAATTTAAATGATATGTGTGTTTTTATTTATTTATCATTTTTCTCCATATATAACACATTTTATTTATAAGTTGAAACGTTATTAATATGTGAGGGAAATAACTGGTCTAATTGGTCATTCTGCGTTTCTTGAACATAATATAATGTTGAGATCACGGGTTTAATTCTTGTCGATTACACTTTTAGCACCACTTTGATATTTAGTTGATAATTACTTCACATTATTATCCGATTCATTAGTGACTTTCTCTGTATATAAAAATTTGTGAAGGGAATAGTCTTACTCAATGGATAATTAGCTAACAATGAAGTAACACATTTGTTATTGTATTTTCATTAAAAAAAATTTTAATTTGTCTAAATCATATGTCAAATAATGCTTCATCTGACTTCTTTATTTGGAGAAAAAATTTAAATATGACACCTAATTATTTACGCGTAAGGAGTTAGTAATAAGGTAGAAATAGAATTTAAATAGTGTATTCTAATCATTGAACAAGAAAACAAAAGACTTCTTTTTTTTTTTCCCCTTTTGAAGACTAAAGGTAAATATACTTTTAATCATTTTCTGCTCTACTTCATGATTAAGAAGAACTTGATTTGCTACCCCATCCTCAGCTTATGAATAGTGTTTTAATTTTCTATTTTATAACCAATTTAAGCTATTATTTGTAGTTAGTATTAAAATTTTCTCTAGAAAATAATATTTCCGCCATCTGCAAATTTTAAATAGTGGATTAGCAACTATAATTTCAACATAAATGATAATTAGCAGTATCTAATATTAAGCTAATACTTTTTCAGTCATAAACAATGAATTATGAATATCCTTATTTCACGTTCAATATTAGTGTTATTTTGGTTTGGTAATTGGATTTTCATATATGGAATTGTATTGTGATTCTGGTGTTGAGACGTCAAGTTGCACCATATTACTACTGCGCATGAAACATGCAAGTAGGGTCTTTTTTTTAAAAGGAGAATTTAAGTAGGGTATATATATATATAATAGGATGTTATAATATATTTACTGTAAAAGTAACATATTAGACAAATTCAACATGCATATATATTTGAATCGACAATAAACCTAGTTCAGTATAAACAAATAAATTATAATAAATTACTTAAAATATTTATTTGAGTTTTTTAAAATAGTTATATTGTATTATTAGAATAAATTCTAATTATATTTTAAAATTATAGGTCTAAAGTTCAACATGCAAGTCACGTTACAAACCCTAAAAAAAAAAAAAAACTACAACTCCGAACCAGTTATAGCTGACCATTAATCTTAACAAAAGTAGCCTTTTAATTAATTTTTTTAGTGAAATTAAAAAAGCTACATATATAATTGAAAGAAGCTGACATGAAGTTCCTGGTTGGATATTGAGAAAAACATATATAAAGTGGAAGCAGTGGCAGTGTTGGGGTTGAATTAAAGGGACATGTGTTTACATTTTGGGTGATGTATTGTAGTTGCAGGCAGATGGGTAGCCTTAAAGGTCCACGCGCTTATGACTTATTATATTTACATACACAGTGGAGTAAGTGGGAGATGTCATTGCACAGGCCAGGCCAGCTACTTCCACGTCCCCGCAATGCTATATTGCTTACATTTTTCTTCACTTTTGATTACTACTTATTTACTTTATTATTCACCACCACTACGTTTCTTGCTCATTCCATCAATTCCTTACATGCCTTGAGAATGAATTGTAATATAAAAAATGTTTATACAAAGAAAAAAAAATTCATAGAAAAAAAAAAATAACACGAAAAAGTCTACTAAAAGTCAAACAACTAATATCATAATTCATTTTTTAAGAACCCAAAAGAAAAAAACCCATATTAATAGTTCTTATCCATTGTTTATCTAACTAATTTGTATTAAAGCTTCTCTCTAATAAAATAGAGGAAATTATATATCAATTTATCTACAAAGGAAAATGAAATTATAGTACTAGTAGTATGCAAATCAGAGTGTAACTTAATTGGTCATTTAATATTTTGTAAAAATAGTAGGATTTGAAGGTCTCGAATTCAATTTCTACTGACTATATTGTTAACACCAATTCGGTCCTCCCAATCCGTTAGTCACCTCCCCTATATATATAAAAAGTATTAGCATTAGTATGACTTAACTAGCTAATGCGGATTTGTGAAATAATAATAGGGAAATTAGGGAAGTCATTATCATTAATGCCTACTTAAGACTTGTAAAGTGTTTAGTAACATAGTTTTCTTCTTTCATGTGCGAAACGAGCTGACTAGTTCCCACCAAACTTCGCCCACTTTTGTCCCTATATGTACTCATATATTCTATTTTATTTTGTTTAGAATAAATGTTAGCTAGAAAAATTAATATATCCTTAAATTGATTAAAACTATACAAATTAAATGGGTCGTTCTCAATAAATGGAAAGGTCATTAGGTGCATGGTAGTTAAATGAGTAGAAATTTAGATATTATTAAGTATATTGTTGTCTCAAAGATGGCAGCAATCCAATGATCATTCTTTCAATCCTTTCACAATACACTAATAGAATTGACCGTATCAGAATTTGAAATCTTTACATTCTACAATTATTTTTCAAATATTATAAACGAGAGTGTTTTCTTACAAAGATGTCCAAATTCAAACGGTGAACTGAAAATGAGATGCAATTTAGAAGTGGACAAACATAGTCCGTTCACATAATATTTATCCAAACGTTTAATTGAAAATTAAGAGTTTTTTTGAATATGTTTTATGTGAACTTAAGATTTCACATAAAATATACGAATTGACTAACCGCACGTTTAAATTTGAAAAAAGGTATACGTGTCAGAATCATACAAGTTCAAATACGAGTTATCCAAATTTAATTTTTTTGAAATCGTGAATGAACTATTGATATATGTATAAGTATTGACAAAATATGCAGAAAATTAGTTTTCCAACTGATTATGCGAACTTTTTATCAATAAAAACTACAGAAAAATTCTGAACCGTCCTAACTGTAATGATTTCAGGTTTTGACAGTTACAGTACTGTACACCTCTACTTTAAGTTACATTTTATATATAAGAATTTAAAGTTAATAATTTCTTACAGTAAATTTTTGAAAGAATAGTATATACATTTATTTTTCCTCTTGGCTTGTAAACCGTACCAGTGTGGTTGTGTTGGATGGAATTCCTGGCTACATATGACGCAAGCATTGGTTGATGATGGGCTATTAAAATTAGGTATGGTGGCATTTTCTGATGGGTAAATTATCAAGTGCTAATAGTATAATTTGAGCATAGACGAAGGAATATTTTTTCTTATAATAGTATGACTTTTCAGTTTTTGCTATTGAAATTTTGCTATGACTCCAGTCCAACCATTTTGGAGAGAGAGAAATTAATTAGGGAAAGTTAGCAAAGTAAAACAAAATTAATCATATAATTCTAGTTAATTAACTATATATTGATGGTAAACTTAAGTTCAATTATGTGGAAAAGTATTTGCAAGTACAATCACATATTTTTTCTATAACAAAATTTGATCAATATCTAAAACAAGAGATATATTAATTTTTTTAGAAATAAAAATTCCTATTTATAAAAAAATTACAAAAATTGATATACAATCCATACAAATAAATATTACATTCATACAAAATATATTAACTTTGAAAATGCAAAATGTATTACACTCGATTCAATTGTTTGGTCTTTCCTACGAACAATCCGCAGTTATTCAACGTTTGATTTTTTTAATGAGTTCAACGTCAAAATTATTTGTAAATCAATCTTACATATCTTTTTGAAAATCTTTTCCGATAAATAAAATTTCTTACAAAAGAGAAAATAAATTTTGATGTTTTTTCTTTTATTTATGAAATTTTTATTTCATAATTAATAAAATTTCATAAAAAATAAAAATTAATCTTCTAAAAAAGAGACGGTAGGCCAAAAAAATTGTTTGTAATAAGAGGAACTGTTAAATATGTATAAGCATATACTATAAAATAAAAATAAAACAATATTATACTCTTAATTAGAATTTTTGCTACTTGTTTATTTTATTCACTCAAATTTAATTAAGTTGATACTATAATTTATTACAGAGTAATGATATAAAAATTTAAATTAGAAAATACGATAATTGATCGACATAGGTAATTACTAGAAACCCCCTCTAAAATCAAAATTTTCTCCTTCGGCTTCAGAACTCATATGACCTTTCATACCGATAAAAAAGCGCAAAACACCAAAGAGAAGGAAAATAGAAAAAGAGGAAAAAAACGCGGGCCACGTAACCAGTTCAAAAAAGTTAAAAATTCAACGATGACGTCATAATCTATACCACATGACATCATCCAAAGTCTACCTCTTTCTCTATATATTCTTCTCTTCTTTCTTCAAAAATCCCCATCTTCCTTTCTTTCTCTCTCTACAACTAAATAATTACCAAAAAGAAAACCAAATTTTATTAAAAATGGATTATAGTGAAACAGCCGCTTCTAA
This sequence comes from Croton setiger, assembly GCA_948099555.1. NCBI lineage: Eukaryota > Viridiplantae > Streptophyta > Magnoliopsida > Malpighiales > Euphorbiaceae > Croton > Croton setiger. The sequence continues at coordinate 16,983 of CANUEY010136428.1, forward strand.
CACCTCCCTCTCCGCCGCCGGCACCAATTCATCTTCTCCTTCCTCTCCATCTTCACCGCCTGTTCCTCCGGTGGTTATGAGTCCTTGTGCAGCTTGTAAAATTCTCCGGCGAAGATGCGCCGATAAATGTGTCTTGGCACCGTACTTTCCGCCTACTGAACCGGCGAAGTTCACCATTGCTCATCGCGTATTTGGCGCTAGCAACATCATTAAGTTCTTACAGGTACCTACCTTAATAACTTAACGACACTCATTCATCAATGGCAGTTTTTTACTGTTACTGTATACGGTACAGTAATTTTTCTTGTAGGATAGTATCGTCATTTCATATTAAAGTTCGGAATAGTTGGTTATAGTAGTTTGGAAGTTCGCATTCTAAAAGTCCGGCCCGTCGCTTCAAATTTTGAAAAGTCTGTAACGCACCGAATTGTGCAAAATTTCAAAATAGCCCCTAAAGTTTGAAAAATGAACAAAAGCAAAAAATAATAAATAAAAATATCTATATTCCTTTTTTTGTTTAGCTAACTAGATTCCCTATCTCTCAAGACAATGTTTGGTCATGTTGAACTCTATCATATTTTATTTTCAAGTATCTATAACCTTTCGCGTCACTATCTATCCGTTATTGTTTTAATTTTACTAATTAAGTCAATTATTATTAACTAAAAATAAATTTTTGCATTAATAATTTCAGGAGCTGCCGGAATCTCAAAGAGCCGACGCTGTAAGTAGTATGGTTTACGAAGCGAGTGCAAGAATTAGAGATCCGGTATACGGGTGCGCTGGAGCGATTTGCCACCTTCAAAAGCAAGTGAATGAGCTTCAAGCACTATTAGCTAAAGCACAAGCGGAGGTAGTGAATATGCAATGCCAACAAGCTAATCTTGTTGCATTACTTTGCATGGAAATGACACAATCTCCTGAACAATCGGCAGAGCAATCCGCCGTCGACAGTTTCATTAGCACCCCTCAGAGCTACCAGAACAACTCTTGCTTCATTGACGAGACTAATTTAGCATCATTATGGGAGCCTCTTTGGACATAATAACTTAGTTAATTAATAATTAACCTTTAGGTTAATTAATAGTAATAATTATGAAGTTCTCCTAACTCAAGGGTTGGTTAATTACTAGCTCTAATCAAGAGAAGGAGAAGTCTTAAGGACTTTAATTATAATTATTAATATAAAAACTCATAGAAATGTGATAGAAAGAATATATAATATATAGTATAATTGAGGTAATAGCTTGTGGTTTGAAGTTTGGAGGGAAATGTAAGTCAAATCTCTTTGTTAAAGCAAAACAAAGTGGATTTTGTTTTCCAATTTATGCTTGTAATATGAGGAGAAAAAGGAGAGGTGGTATGGTAGTTATTCGAGTCAATTTGTAGTTTTGGACTGAAATCTTAATTAAACCAACTTTATGGTCACCTAATATCATTACTTTTAAATGGGTTACTGTATTTATGCTTTGTCAAATTCAACTTTTGACCCATCCATTGATTTATGCTTTTGTTATTAGCTACAGAATGTTACAGTTTAATTAAATTACATCGAAATCGGGTAATAATAACCTTTTAGCATTAGTAAGCCAATATATTATTATCCTATACACTTCGTTTTCACATTAGGTATTCTAACTCAGTCTCTGCCCATTCTTGTCAAATCTTAATCCCATTTCTAACCGTTCATTAAAAAAATATATAAACTAGTCATTTCATAGATAGGATTGTTATGTAAGCAGTTAATACTGACTTTTGATGAGTATAATAAGGGATAGTGATAAAACATACTACTCTATTCTTTCTAAAAAAAAAAAATAGAAAAAATTTCTTTTTTCAATAATTTTTTTTTAGAATGGAAAGTTTGAAATGAGGAGAAAGCTAAAGACCCTGATAAATGAATTGAAAGATATGTTTGAATTAAATAATCGGTAGTTTTTGAGGTTGTGAAAGATAAATAGTGACAGATTATGTATGTTTTATTTTTAACTATCTTTCGAAATACATAAAAATGTAGGCTATTTAAATTAATTGGTAGCACATTCAAGTGTGGAGAAGTAAAAATATACCACAATTAATTTAAATAGCGGTTAACTGTAACAAATAATAGTAATTTTTCCTATAAATTTGTTGAATTCCATATAAAATGGCAACTAAATATGTATTTGGGGGGTTTAGTAGTAACCATAAATTAATTGTTTTTCATAAATAAATATTGGTCGCTATTTTTTAGGGTTAGGGTTTTTGTTGAGTCATTTATTTCTCTCTTTAATTTCTAACGATTGGAACATGAAAACTCCCCACCTTCCCCATTTTCCACTCATTCACTAGACAAACTAATTAATCATGATTCTTTTTTCATAAACGTGCACCTATCAATCTCAACTTTCAATCTACATTATGGTTAAATAAAAACTCGGGCAACCAAAAAATCTGTAGAGACAGAAAATGGTGAAGGACAAAGAAAGTAAGAAGAATGAGGTGTTCAGGGAGATACGAAAGAAGCTTTCACATGAAAGAAAGAGAAAAATGTAAGAGGTAGTGCCAAAAAATAGCTTTGAAGGGTCTCAAAGTTCTAAAGAAGAGAGATTTAAAGGAAGAAAACTTCTTCATCGAGTAAAAGGAAGAAGCAGATGCACTTTTTTTTTTTATGTTTCATAACATTTTCAAGTCATTTGATACTCTTTTCACTTATTTGGTACTTTTTGATTAATTTTTAGAATATTTTAAGTTATCAAAGCTTTGTGTATGTTTATGAATATTTGACAAAGTCATAAAGTAGGCCACATATTTATAAATTAGAGGCGTAAAAAAATTAGAACTGGACAAATGTCATAAAAAATAGGCCATAGTATTTATGTATATGTTTATATGATCATGAAATACTAGGATAAGTGAAAATTTGATCTAGTAATTTACTTACTAAATTGTTCAAGAATTTCATTGATCATCACAAGGTTGGATCCATTTTTATTGAAAATTTTGTATAATTCTTTCACATCACTAGTTCTATGTGTTGGTCTTAAATGCATTTTCATGCAATACTTTAAATGAACTTGATCTAGTGTTTCACCTCCTAAATTATTCAAGAGTTTCATTGATCATCAAAAGATTGGATCCATTTTCATTAAAATACTTAGATAATCCCTTCACATTACAAGTTCAAATATGTGTTGGTCTTAAGTGCATGATCATGAAATACTTTTATTCAAAGGGTTTCACAAAAGATACATATTATTCAAAAATAGACCACATTTTTATAAACTAGTTGTCTATATTATAAAGTAGACAACATATTTATCAAAGTGTGCCCTAATCACATGAATAACTGGGCACAAATAATAAAAAAGAGTATTATTATAGTAAACATAGTATTCCCATTTTTATTACAACAGTGAGATAAAGTCATATATACAAAAAAAGTGGTCACATTAACATAATTGTAATCTATCATTAAAAGTTCTATTGCTCACATATACAAAATGAGTGGCCTTATATACAAAACGAGTAACCACATTAATATAATTATGACCTATTCAAAAATTCTTCTATCCACATATACAAAAGTGCACGCATATTGATGTAATTGTGACCCAAAAATGAGCATCTTCATGTAGGTAAGAGTTGCTTGATTGGATGATCAACTTCAGATGCTGCTTTCTTCACAAATACAATGAACTTCAATGACATCCGGCAAATTATCATCTCTAATTAGATTGTTTTAATCCATGTGGGGTATTTTGTAATTGTTACCTCCTTTAATATCTAGGATACAATTCATACGAGATTGTCATGTCAGGAAAATTTTATTAATGTTTATTAGAGGATAACTTGTATATGCTTCCTCAACAGTGTCGACAAGTTAATTGAAAGTGATGGCGTTGCTCTAATTTTGAAGGATTCAATAACACGAAAGAAACTCAAATCAAACACATTTAAGTCAGGACCATTAGAGGGCTAGCAAATCAACTGAATATGCAATCCTAAGGCAACAGCTGCATGCACAAAAGCTTGATCATTTACATCAATATGAGGTCTGACATTATCCTACTAGATATATATGATGTGGGAGTAAGATGGTGGACACTTTTTCTTTATTGCAGACAACAATCTTTTGATCAAAGTGGCCCGAATTACGTCTTTGATCACTTTTAAAATAGCTTTAGTTTCCATAGTATCCGAGCCCTATTTTTGCTATTTCTTTTTGTTGATTGCTTTTGCTTAAATGGCCAAATGCCAATTTTTCTATCAAAAATAATTTCTCCAAAAGCATCAAATATATGCCTACTTGTGACAGCTAGAAATATTACCTTAATAATGAACCTCTTGCTTTAATAGCTTCTAACTGTCTCATCCTCATCTATAGCAAGATAGAATTTTTGTGTTGCATTGCTCATTAAGAACCATTTTTCATTGACATGAATCACATTCTCCATTTTTTTGAATGACACAAAACTTCCTATATTACTTGTATCCGACATATTCAAGCTAAAAAATAACTTACTCTTCTTGTTCTCATGGTTCAGTAGTGGCCAAATAGAAATACTATGTCGCTTTATTTTCTTTCTCCTTAATAGTTTATGCACAAAAGATACAGAATGACCAAAATGTTCAACAACTCTATGAAGTGAGGTTCTGAACGCTAATGGTATCTCTTTGATTCTTTCTGGATCAATTTCCATTTGTTTCCTCCCTCGAATCTTGGGTGATATTGTAGATGGATCTCGTGTTTCCTTTAAGATCTCATACATCAAAACTATAGAAATAGAGAAAACAACTACTTTCTTAAAAACATGAAATCTTTTGGAACCATTTTCAAATTCAAACATAATAAGATTTTTAATTTTAGTTTTCATTTTTTCAGTCAAATGTTTCCTTTTGTTATATTTGATTGTTGATGAATTTGTCATTCCTTTAGATTCATCAAGCATTGGAGAATAATTCAAATCAAACTAAAAATGAGACGAATTTATCTCAATTACTTGGATTTTTTCCACCATCTATTCAATGGTTTCCAACTGTCCAATTTAAGTTTTATCCATTGAAATCTAGTGTCCAATTCACTCATTTGTTAACGACTTAACTAAAAGGAGTTTCTCAGTTTCATGTTGCCAACTAAACACTAATCTATTGAAATTTTGGAGTACATAGAGTAAAAAAGAGAGGGAAAGCAGCAGTCCTTTTCCCTTTTCATTTTAAATTTCCCACTAATTTTGTTCTCTTCTTTTTCGATTCATTTTGCCAATGGTTTTCAACAGCGGTACAAAGAAAGATAGTATTTTTGCTTATGTCATAAAAAATTGAGAGAGTTTTTGATTATTTTATTATAAGAGACAAATCATGTTTTGTAGAATATTTTTTTATTATTATATGTAATGATTAGATATAAAAGAGTATTTTTATTGGTCGGAATTTCAAATTATTTTAGCAAAAATTTGATATTCAATAATTTTTTTTGGGATGAAAGTGAAATTTTTTAATTTACGTGTAAAGAAATGTTTTTAATTTAAAAAAAAAATAAAATGGAGGGAGCAGAGTATAAAAGTGAGAAAGAAGTAGATAAGGTAAAGGGTAAAAAGGAGGAGGAGAATTTTGAAACTGGCGGGAAACCATATGTTTTATTCACATTTAATGAAGAGTGAGTGGTTAGTTACAGATGATTTATTTATTTATTTATTCTTGAAAATGTGGAGTAATTTGAACGTTAGTTTGACCTAATGATCTGATTTTGCACCAACTCAGCCACTGCTATTTATTATTTTCTCAACTAATTCATTCATTCCTGAAATTATTAAAAAAATAAATAAAAATAAAAATCATTCACTGATAGCTACTTCTCTTTATTTCCGCTTTCCCTTTAACCTAACCAATAAATCATTCTCAATCAAATTCACTTATTTCACCCCACCTTCAATAAACCAAGCTTTTATTCTCTATCCATTTATATATATACTAAAAAAAAATAAAATTCATTTTTGAATTGATTTTCACAACATCAAAACGCAAATATACTGGATTTTTAAAATTACTGAAGATATTTAAAACTAATAATAAAAGCATAGTTTATATAAATCAAATAAGTACTTGAAGATATAAGAAATTAATTAGTTTGAAATAAAAAAGAATTACATAATGTGATGTGATAACAGAAGAAGGCTTGAAAACATATGGCTTTCAAAATGAAATTTCCTCCGACAGATATTGTTTTAGAAGCCGTGATTGTATTCTCTCTTTCTCTTTTGTTTTTAACTTACCCGACAAATTAATTCATTTCCTAACACTACCAACCAATATCTTATTTTCTTCATACTACTTCTAAACAAAAGCTCTCCACTCAATTTGTAAGATAATTATAATTCTAATTTTTTTAACATTTCTTAGTGTATTCTTGTTTGGTACAATTTTTCTCAAACCACCTAAAATTTAGTGATTAGGAAGTCTCTTGCTAGCGTTTATTTGTACGAAAGTAACAATTAACTCCGTTATTGTATGGATTTGTGAGATTAGTTAACTATTAACTCATTATTTATTAGTTTTTTTTTTAAACTAAAAACGTTAATTTTTTTTTAAGAAATTCACTCGATATCATAAAATATGTCTGTATTTAAAATTGTTTAACCGCTTAAATTAATTTGATAGGTTAAGAAACGAAGATATCAACCCTTATCAATGAAAAAAAATGTTAATTTAATTCCATGAAGTATAAATACATAAAATCTTTTTTTCTCTATTCTATAGTTTTAAAAACTTTTTTTATACGCCCTCCACGTACAGTTTAGTTATCGTACGTCCATCAAATTTGGACGATAATTATATAAAATAATAAAATATAATTTGAGGGATAAAGATTATGAATGCACGTGTAATTGGCTAAAAAAATAACTTTCGTTGGAATGATAATATCATGTGTGTTTTCATCATTAACAAGTGAACAACATGGAATCACCTGTCGGGCGTCATCATCTTTGTTTCTCGAGAAAATATACTCTCCCGGACAAAATCTAGCGTCTCACTTCTATCCGATATGCCATTATTTTCTATGCCTCAATGGGAAGAAGTTGTGTATTTTTTTTGACTCCAAATTTGCTGTTACAACTAAATCAAGTTTTAAAGTCATCATTAGAACCAATATACGAAAAATAAAACCTAATATTTTGTCATCTGTTTAACTAACTTAAAACAATCACTTTCTTTATGACTTAGAACAACAAAAAGTGTTGAATTTTCATTCATAAAATTGAATTAAACCATAATTATATGATAAAATTCATTTCAATAATCTAGTTTTTCAAGTAAAAGGATAGAGTTGAAAGTATATATATACAAAAGAAGATGCATGTTAATCATAATTAACTTGTAAACTAAACCAACAAAAAATATGACTATATTCATATATACATATAAAGCTAAGTTATTATCTTTACAAATATATAAAGAAGCATTTGAGAGCTTTTAATAATTTGATGAAATATAGTTTTAACTTAGAATTTGACTCTTTCCCTTTCACATGCATTGAACATAAAATCCAAGAGTTAAAACATGGTTAGTCACTAATTGACATTGATAGCTTGGTTAATTACTTGGT
>CANUEY010136680.1:0-199060 GCA_948099555.1 Croton setiger
TAATAAGAATAATAATAATAATAAGAATAATAATAATAATAATAATAATACTAATAATAATAATAATAATAATATTATTATTATTATTATTATTATTATTATTATTATTATTATTATTATTATTATCATTATTATCATTATTATTATTATTATTATTATTATTATTATTATTATTATTATTATTATTATTACCAATGAAGGTATATGATTACATTTGAAGTAATGATAATTGATTAAGGCATTAAAAATAATAAGATTAAGAAGAAAATCATTTAGTCGAAGAATCTTTGATGTCAAATGATGAATTTAAAGAGTTAAATTATCAAAACCCTTTATCTTTTTAGGGCGCAATGATGATCCTATTCTCCCATCAATAATAATAATAATAATAATAAACCATTATTTTCTCATCATTTTCTAAGGTCTTTGTCAAAATTGAATTTTCCCACTTCTTCCCCGTAAAGGTAGGCATGTTGGTATATATCATATATATATTCATCACCACAAAAAATAAAAAATAAAAATAATTACAGAAAAAAAAAAAGAAGAAAGAATTATAGATAATTGGGAACATTGGCATGTTCATCTTCTAACTTATTTCCCATCGACTCATAATAAGGGTCCGTTCGGCAGAGAACAAGCAGACTATTTTTATTAATAGAAAATATTCGTATACACATTGCCTGTTTATGGTAAGATTCTTCTATGAACCTTCCAATTATGCATCTATTCACATGAATCAATTATTTCCTTTATTTCCCATCTTTTTATAAACACATTACCACATTCAATAATTCATCGAATTCCCATATTACGTTTTCATTTTTTAATAATTAATGTCAAAAAAATCAAAAGGGTCGTACAAAATTGTAAATTTGAAAACTTTAATTAGTACTTATACTTGATTTAATTAAAATTGTAACTACTTTTTCTTAATAAAATGGATGAAATCAAAATAAATTTATGAAAGAAAGAAATGTCTAATTAATTGTATGGGTGGAAGTAAGTGTAAATATTTTCATTTGTTTTAATTTTTGTGTTTTGTAAATGTTGTGTATACTTCATATTTAATGAAGTGAGAATTTTTTCCGGAGAAATGATAAATTTACCCCCTAAACTTGTAATGTGTTGTTCAAATTCACCCATTTTATAACTTTTTTTCGCTAATTTACACCTTAAACTTGAACAACTCGATCAATTAAGTTATTAGGTAGTCTAAAGTGAGATATGTGGAGTGATATTATACATAATAATAAGTGCTTCATTGGGTTTTTTTTTTTTTTTTTAAAAAAGTGTTTGATTAGTTTATATATTTTTGTACCCGTGTATATGCATGTTTAAATATGAACTTGTATATTTATTTATATTTAATTATATTTATCAGTTCAATTTAATAATTTTAACACTGCAAGCCATATTAATATAATAATTTTTTAAACATTGAAATTCCATACCCAAATAATTAATCTGAAAATTTATAATTTATATAATTTATTTTAGTTAGTATCACTAAAAAAATTAATTTAGTTATTAATACTCATGATTTTTAGTGATTTATATATAAATTTAATAATAAATATAACAAATGAAACTGATAAACTCTAAAATTCATTTAATTGATAATTGTTTGTTCAAGTTAGGGGGAAAATTGACAAAAAAATTAAAAAATGGGAAATTGAACATTTAGCCTTTTTTCTCACATTGGTATGTATTAATTGATTTCTTCTTCTCTATGTTTTTTCTAAATTAGGCTTTAAATTTTGCTACGAAGGAGAAAGACTATTGAGTTAGTCCCTCCCATAAACAGTGTCCACTTTAGTTTTATATTTTTTATTAACTACGAAGTGTTCTGGATGAATCAAAACTATGAGTAATATCATTAAACTTTTCAGACTAATTTTCGTTCGAGCCAGGTAGATTCCTTTCGGGAGACAGTTTTAATTATAAATTTTAAAAGACTCCTTATATGTAGAGGTTTGAATCCACGACCTTACTTAGCTAGAAAAACTCCCTACAATTCACATACGTGTTTATTTTTGTCCAACAAAAAAGTCACTTTTTTTATAAATTTTTCTATTTTATCCTTTTAATTTCAAATAATAATTATTCACTAATATAATCAAATAATGATATTATAGTCAATTACATTAAATTTTTCCATAAAAAAGCATGTTCATATAATTTATTCACTAATATAATCAAATAAGGACATTATATTCAATTACATTAAATTTTTCCATAAAAAGCAAGTTCATATGATTTTTTAAAAGGGAAAATATGACTTTTTTATCGATTATATTATTAATACCAATTTAGTACCTAAGGTAGATCTAATTCATATTTTATCATATAGTTATCTGATTCCTTAGTGACAAAGAAAAAAAAATCATATTTTATCACATAATTATTCGATTCTTTAGTGACAGAAAAAAAAATCAGTGCTATCAGTAAAAAAAAATTCTATCAGTAGAACGTTGGAAAAATTATTGAAAAAGTGAGTGGATATATAATTTATGATCTGAAAAGAGTAAAAAAAAAAGAGTTCAGTTGCATATTTTCATAATAAATCTTTTTATTTTATCAATAATACTAATACTAATACTAATCTTATCTTTGCAGATGAAAAAAAAATGTTGCTTTTTGACGTATATAATTTGGAAATTATTACAAGAAGACAAAAAAAGATTTCTTGATTGACATGAAATGGATATTGTATAGTTGAATGGCTTTTTCTGCCATATATCCAACACTTGGGAATAGTGAAGGTCCATTTTATGTGAATATGTAAAGTTACAAATTGTTGAGTATAACCAACGACTTATTGGCAATATCAGGGATAAGACGAGGTTAATCCCTTTAAATATGGTTCATAGTTTAAATCGAGTAGAAAAAATTGGACCGGAAAGGTTGCTTCTTGATGAATATCTGCAGTTAGTATCCGAATCCGAATTGATCGGTATCCGTTGTTAGATGTGCAAAAGAAATAAATTGTTAAGAAGAGAAAACACACATACACAATAACATATAACCAATAAAAACAGAAATGTAAAGGGCATGGTAATGAGTTAGAGACAGGTCACATCCCTTAGAGATGGAAACATCCCTAACCCCAGCTGTGCCCTTGCCCTTTCAACTTCTCCTAACCCCATTTCTAATTTCTTTGCTTCTTTCTCCTTTTTCTCTATTCCTAAATCATAACTACCCAATCCCGCGTACACATACATATATATATATATATATATCTCTTCATGGGAACGACTTTGATGTTGTTTATGCATCAACATTGCAATTTAAATTTTATTTTCTTAGAAATATGTAAAGGTACTAAATTCAATTTCCCTTATTGCAATTATTTTTTTTTAAACCATGTGAACTAAACATTGATAGTAATTAGTTGGAATAACAGTAAGTGGATTTGCATATTTTTACATGTTTAATTAAAATGTGTTTTCACTCTAAATTTTGTGTTTTGTTGCAAATGCACTCCTCTTCGATTTTCTCCTGCATACATTAATTTTCTAAATTTGTCAAAAATGCACTCCACTCCTCCTTTTTTGGACGAAATGAAAATAGTTTTTGGATACAAAAATCATGGTGAGATTGTGAGTTTTAATCTGCTGTGAAATTATATAATTGCCATGTGAATAATATGTACTGTTTGATCGGAATTAGTTTTCAATGTTTGAATATGTCGAAGTGATAATTTCATTCATTCATAAAACACGAAATCCATACATCACCAAACTAGTACGAGAATGCGATTAAACACTCACTAATCAAAATATAGCGTTAAACTAAGAACAAAAAACAAGTAAATCAAAAAATAAAACAAACAAGAGCACACCCTGTATACAAAACTACTACAAACCAAACAAAATAAAAACAGCAAACAAAAAAGGAACAGAACCATGCAAATCCTAAACCACCTAACAAAAATTCCATAGAATTGAGAACGATATGAATATTGTTAACTGGAATTTTAAAAATTCTAGGTATTTCCCAAAATTTTTCCCTTCACCTCTTTGATTGTACATTCCTCTTGTTTTTCCCATGTTTTTGTTCAAAATAAAATGGATAATTGCTCAACATATGATGTTTGCATCAATCCCTCTAGGTTGAAGTTAAGGTGAATTTGGGTTCGTATGCTACAATGGAGATTTTTGTCAAGGTTTATACTTCCAAAACCATTTTCGAACCCTGAAATAAGATTTTTATGTTGTGCGAATTGATAAGTATGGAATTTTTTTTTATTTGCATCTATTGTCTTGAACAAACCGTCTTCAAATATATCAAGGACTCAAATTGATTCGAATTTGTTGAATTGTAAACGTATAAAAATTTTGTTGGATGTTCAACTTATGATTTACTCCATTTATTTTTTTAAGGAGTGTTTTCACCTAGAAGTACGAATTAAAAAAAGGGAAGTCTAATACTTTTAGTAATTGTTTGGATTGATAGATTCTAAAATGGATGAATTTAGTAAAATCAATTGAAACTAAATCCATCAAATGTGAAATGGAAGGATGGTTAATTTCATATATTTTTAAATTACATAGTTTGATAAACTTGAGGCTCTGATGGAATTTGTAAATTTGATTGTAACAATTTTTTTTATCAACCAAACAATCGAATTGAACAAATCAATGGTAAGCTTCCATTCTATTATTTCAATTTCATCAAAATAAACTAGCCCTTAAGGTTTCACAATTACAAATTAATCTAATAATTTTTTATGAGGAAATTATGTTTTTATGGGATGAATTACTTTAACTATTTGAACTAAAGATACTTTACCATGTTAATTTAATATTAGGTTTTTAAAGTTTTGAATTATATAAAAATGGGTCCTTAGCGATTCAGACCAAAACGTGAATATTTTAGTGGAACATTTGAGAATATGACCAAAATATTCTTACATATTAATTTTATTCTAAAGAATTATACTATAAATTATAGAATCAATTTATTACTTAGTAAAGAAAAAGATAAATTTTGAAGTAAAATTTTAACAATATAATGTTATATTGATATTTATATCATAAATAAGAGAATATTCTTTTAGCAAAACCAACACTTATTAATGAAGGAAAAATACATTAATGCATGTATAACAAGGGTTGTGCAATTCTAGTTTGGGATATGGTATATGTAAATTGTAGGAACCAAAATTAAAACTGAAAATTTTGTTCCATTCGATTCCATTTTTTTTTAAAAAAAAAAAATTCAGATTTCTCGTATTATGCATAATGTTAAAAAATTAAGAGTTTTGAACATAAATATAAAAATCATTAAAAAAAAAACTATATTAAATACTTAAAACCTAAATAAATTGAAATGGGTATGATGCAATTTGATGTTGGAAATAATAATGGAGGCAATAATATCATCACTAATTCCAAAGGAAATAAAGAGTATATAAATTGTAAAGTTTACGTATATAAGAGAAATAAGGTGGTCCTGTCCTGTGGGGATTTTAAATTAAGGTAGAATAAGAAAATATCCGAAATAATAAGGTGGTCCTGCGTCAATTTTATAGCCACCAAAATCCAGATATAAGGACAGTACTATTTATTTATTTATTTTTTTTTTGAGTATTGATTTCTATTACCTGCTGCCCTTTTCTATTAAGAATAATTGAAGCAAAATATGTGTTTTGTTAATTTTAATTTAGAAAAATAACTTCACAAGCATGCTGAATATCTAAACTCGAAAACAATAAAAATTCCTCCAAAAATGATCCATAAATTAATTTTAATTTAGAAAAATGTTTTATATATTCAAATGGTAAGAATATAGTTTAATTATAGTTTATTAGTAATATACCCACCAATATTATGAATGTCTGGTAAATTTTATTTGACGATATACAACTTTTGAGAATAGTTTCAATTGTGTGCCTATTCTTCATTTCGTTACAAAAAAAAAGAATGCCCAAACGTTAATTTTGGATTTTAATAAGAAGTTTGAGACAGATGGGATACATTAAGGTGGCTGAAAAATAATATGGCATATGACATACGTCGAAATTTTACTAAGCCCTTGCCGCAACGTGGACTCTAGATCAATTGGATAAATTTCATTGATGGTACCTAACCTTAGAAAGTATTTTCAACTCAGTGTTCGGTCTTTAATTTGTTGCGAAAAATTCTCAAACTTTAATTTTAGTTACAATATAGGGTCTGAGGCTGGATAAGATATTTACCGAAGATGAAAATGTGACATGACATCCAATCCAATGTCTCAACTAAACGAAGCTTTTAATTACCTTTGGTGGCAACATGTGTAGAAAGAAAAAAAAAAAAAAGAATTAGTAGTGCATGTGTAATTATAATTAATGAGTAGATTAATCACTAATACGTTATTAATTGAATAATGTTTGGTCCTACCACTGAATATATGAGAATCTTCTTCACAATAATAATATTCGAAATGTTGGTAGAAGCAGAGACAATAGATACCGTGGTGGGAGGCTAACAATGGGACTCTTCCATTAGAATGTCTAGTTTATAAATTATCCTAACTAACGCGCTTTTCAAGTTAACTATGTCTAATTAATTAACAAATTATTTGATATTTTAGAATCAAGAATGAGATTAGAGATAATATAAGTATGATTTTGAGATACACTAATTACAACTGTTTTTGAGTTTAACTAAAACCAAAGAGGATTACCAAATCTTCAAACAAGCGGCTGACTAAGCTTTTTAAGAAGAAGATCATTAATAACTTAAAATGGATCATACTTTCTACTTTCTATTTTTGTTTTTTAGTACTTAAAGAGAAGCACAAAAATATAATGGTTCGTCAAAATTGTTCTGCATTTAAGCTGGCAAGATAAAACACTACAAACCACCAACCTATATATACACTCTTCATTTTGTTAATATTTATTTTAATCGTTATATTAAATCTTAGACTTGCTGATTTAAAAACATAAGTTTAACAAGCATAATTGTTTTATTCAATTTTCTTTCTTTTTCTTTTTAAAATTGTGATAGTACTTTTTAGATTAATTAAGTATCATCGTATGTTCGCTAACAGTTCATAAAGACTAAACTCTCGAGTTTTTAGATGTGCTTCCTAATTTGACTTTTTATTATTACTCAAAATTTGATAAACTTAAAATAATTTTACAATTACATACAATGCAGTTAATTATAATCCATAATTTAGTTTACGAGTTTTACCTATTAAACAATTTAGTTTATTGGTTTTCAATATTATTTTTTTATTCCTCCATTTTATTGCTGTTAGACTGACTTTTTAATCTTTCTGTTCTTAAAAATGAATCCTTGTAAATTTTTAAAAAGTTTCATTCTAATATAATAGGAATACTTATAATTCCTTAAACTTTGAGGTATTAGACAATTCAGACTCTCTATTTTTAATATTATTTTTTAATTTCTGGATTTTGACAAATTAAATATGGACTAAATTATAGAAGAAGATGAGCAGCCACCTATGATTTGAGCCCACTACCATCCGAGCTCAAACCATCAATCAACACGTCTCTCTTTAGAAAACCAAATATGGCCAACCTCGTCAACTTACATCGTTGTTGGCCAACGAAAAATGCAACAAAAAGTCAAGTTTTTTCCAGCCATTGTGTCAATTTAGCTAGCTATGGCGGACGACTGATCCGAGGCCACCTGTGTGAAGGCTAGGCGAAGACGAGACGGTTAGCATCAAAATCATTGTCGCTTGTCAGCTGAAAATGAAGAATTGATCGGGTCGTGGATTGAGTCATGTGCTTGATATTTTATGTTGGATTTTTCATCCATTTCTTATGATTTGATGTAGAAATGGAGGTTGGATTCTGAATGCGCTCGACGAGAGTTTTGATTTGGCATATTTATTTGTTGTTCACTATGGAATTAGAAGTTGGGTTTTGTGGATAGAAAAGTTCATTTTGATCATAGTTGGAGGTTGAAAATGATTAGTTGATTCAAAATGTGTGGGAGGAAAATTTTTGGCATTTAATTAAGTTCCCTCCATTTTATTAATCATTCGCATGCTTTTATACAATATTAATAGTTTTTACATACAAGATAATTAATAACAATAACGAATAACACAAAATAATATTAAAAACTGAAGTACTGAATTGTCTAATATGCTAAAACTTATGAACTAAATTTTATAATTACCCTAAAATAAAGCATACACAAATTATTATTTTTTTCGGCAATTTTTATGAGAATTATGCAACTACTGAGAATGTTCTTAAAGAAATTTCTTATAAATATATTTAATATTTTCATTTTACGGCAACTTAACAAATATGTAACTCAGTTTTAATAAAATGTAAATAATTTTAAAATATTAGTTAAACGTTTTCTTGATATTCGTAAATATACAAATTTTAACTTGTTGGATCCTCATAGTAAAAACACTCCATGTTTTACAACTAGTAGCTAATCTATAGCTATGCTATTATAACACTTGGGTGCAAACATAAAACTAATACTTCCAGATTTTGCCTATTTTTTATTTTGGGTATATGGTTAGATTCGACTCATATACTACGGTATATGACTCATATACTTTGACATATGAGTTATATATCATGGTATATTTCTCATATGGAAAAAAAAAAAATGTCAAAGAAAATTCAAACCCATGACATTTCAAAGTGACAAAATAAAAATGGCCAACTTATGTTTTATATATACATGAAATTATATAGATGTTATATATCATCAGATCTTCACTCACCATCTAGTTAGCCGGTCATTGGACCATTATCTTCTAATCATTGGACCACTATCAGCCGGTCGTTAGACGACCATTAATATTTTATAATTTATTTTTTTATTATATTTAAAAGAAATAAAATAAAATAATAAAGGAGAGTTAGAAAAGTAAAAATAAATCTGTTATCTATTACAATTTTTCAAAATTTGTGCTATTTATTAAAACAAACTTAAAAAATATGTTACATATATTACCATTTCCCTTATTTTAATTATAATTTTTAAAAGGAATATAAACAAGTAAAAAAAAGTGAATTATGTAGGGAGAGCCCAATTTCGGCCCTTGAAATTTAACCAAGGAACGGTGTCTAACTGTTTTGAGGCCTTTATCAATGGACCCATATCATCGCCTAACATTTGCACCAACATTTATGTCAAAATCCAATCTTTACTCCTACAGTTTCGTATTATTAAATTTTTTAGTATCTTCTCAACTTTTATTATTTCGACAACTTTGAAAAGTTCTATTAATAGAGTTGAAATTCGCTAAAAGTTTGCAACATTTCTGTTACAATTCTATCAGCCTAACCATATCCCAATTTTACTTTTGAACCAATTTTTTTGTCTAATGGATTAACCAATTATATTTTCAATTCAAATTTTCGTCAAATATTGAATGAAAGGACCAAATATAATATTTTTCATCGTACTGAACTAATAGTTGGGTTTCACTGCTGACATCTGATTTTTTAAATCAGAAAAAAAAAAAAAAGAAAACTCCTAAACTATCACTTCTTTCTTCCCTTTTCTTCTCTTCCTTCCTCTTATCCATGGAACCACCCACCACCCATTCTCTTCCTTCTTCATCTTCTCATCCATGGTAAACATCGGTATATATTTCTATATCTGTACATATATTGGTACATAATATACTATATACCGAAAGTATTATGTAGTTAAATTTTAAAATTTGTTCTATTTATGTTCTATAAAACACGAAACCTGTAACTATGATATTTAGTATTTTTTTTTAAATTGGACCAAAGATATTAAATGCAAAAGGAAATGTAAACAATTAAATATCATTGCTTCATATCTTATCTTATAGTATATCATGAAAATTTCAGGTCGTTTAAAAAAAAAATAAATTTGGGAATGACATTCCTTCTCCACCTAACATTAATTATAGAAAAAGTTGATTCAATTCACCATTGCTTTATTAGTATGTTGTTGATTTGTGCAATGTCTTTTTCATTTTCCTGTGAATTATCCTATTTTATTTGAAGACTGACTGGGTTAGCCTTTTTTTTTTCATTTACTTTTTTTAGTCTAATTATTAATCCTTTTAACTATTTTATTCTGATTGTGATAAAGCTACTGGCTTAGTGATTAGAATGCTTGGCCGTAACACTTTTTTTTAAGAGTTTAGGTGGAGTCTCTTTCCAGGAAGCTTTTTTTTTAAAGAAAATAATATTAGTGAGTTCAATGGACCAAACAAGCATAAAGTATTGTAAACTATACAATTAGGGATGATCCTTCTTCTAAATTGCAAAACAATGGACATTCCATCCCTGTGTCAAATTGGTAATGAAATGTTTAGAAAAATCAAACTTTTGAACTCCGCTTCTGATTACACGAATGAAAGCAAAAAGATAAAATATATTGAATTAAGTTGTTTCGGAACACCCTTTAAGTTGTTTCTCATTTATTCTATTTAGTTAATGACAAAATATGCTAAATTAATTAAAGATTTCGTACAAAAGAAAATAGTCATATTGTACAAAAGAAAATACTCAACCAAAATCTAAAAATAAATATATTTGCAACTTTCCAATGGTCAAAAGAAAGAGTATGTTACACTCATTTGCCAACCATAGCTACACTTAATAATAATAATCTTCTGAGCAGATCTTAATCTCCTAATTAGGTTTATTAATGTAAAAGTACAATTAGAGCAAGTGTTTAACTCGTAGATACGATATTAATAACTAGTCAAAACTCAAACAGCTTTCCTCCAAGGTTTCCAAATTTGCAAGTCAACTTGGTATCATATGATTATACCTAAATTTTCAAACACATCTCCTTTATTTAATGATTATAATTAGTTAGTGTTTATGAAGAAATGTCAAATTGAAGGCAAGTGTGGTTGTTAAGAGTTTTAATTTCTGGATTGAAATTGCATGGCAGCTAAATATTTACTCAACCTTTTTTTGGCCTAGACAAGACTAATGAGAAGAAGCAAAAATAGGCCCCATTTTACACATAATCATGCATATATGTAGTAAGATTGTTGTTACTTATCAACTTCTTTTAGGTCCCCCATGAATGGCATTTGATGCACCGACGTGGCCTTACCAACTTCAACCAATTCCACTCAATCATACCCTAATTCCTTCATAAATGCATTCTCTACATGATTTTCTCATTTTACCCGCATTAAATAACAAAGTAGAGTACGCTCGCTGTTACCTGTCGTGTTCTTTAAAATCAGACTTACAATTAAACTTAATCATTCACTTAGAACAAGTTTTTTCTTTTTTTTTATAAATTAAAACGATTTTTTATTTTTTACATGATAGAAGATGAATCGTATGGGAAGTGAGTAGTACAGAAAATTTGAAGAGGTAGGAAGCAAAATTATTGAGTTAGACTGACAAGCAGACAGGTTTTTGTTATTGTTCTTAGTTTGATTGGCTGATCCCACTTGGTATATATGAGCACACGTGTAGTTGATGCTTCCCTTACAAGTACATCTAACGTTGCTCTTTTACTTGGCTTGTTTCAAACCTTCTGGTTTGAATTTGAAACGCGTTTTCATATATTTGAGATTCTCATTACTCCCTAACCGATCATCTTTGGTCCACCAAATATTTCGTTTCAAACATACGTTTACATATAAATTGACATATATTATACCAATTACTAGTTGGCCTAAGAAATCAGACTCTACGTCACTTAAATAATATTTACAGTATTTGGATTTTATATTATTAGTCAGTGTTATGGTTAGGTGTGTGAAAAAATGAGGTACAATAAAAAAAAAAAATCTAAAAAAAGCAAATATAATAAGCAAGAGAACAAAAGTTGGAAAATTGGAGAATGAATTTATGTATTTGGGGCATTGATTAGCCAAATAGGGTTTAGTATTAAGTGGAAAAGTGGTCCTAAAAATAGGTGCAGATGTTGAAGAAGAAGAGAATTAATTAGAGGGAAAGCCCACGGAATTAATGAAGAGAAAGGTGCCCTACTAATATACGGTTGGCTCTTCTCTGTTGCCTTTTGGCGTCACTTTGTCT
Source organism: Croton setiger (assembly GCA_948099555.1). Lineage (NCBI taxonomy): Eukaryota > Viridiplantae > Streptophyta > Magnoliopsida > Malpighiales > Euphorbiaceae > Croton > Croton setiger. The sequence goes on from CANUEY010136680.1 coordinate 11,990, forward strand.
ATGTTCTTCTCCTCTTCTTTTGCTTTGCTCCTTCTTAATTAATATGCCTAATCAATGAATTTTGATTTTCGAGGGTTTAATTTACTAACCTACTTGTTAATTAAACCAATTAATTTAATATTCCAGTCCATGCCCTCCTGTATGAGGGTTTCCATGTCTGTTTTAAATGTGTAATTAGAAGACATAAAATCCTGTGTTTTGATACTAATGTGATGACTCAAAATCTTAATGTAAAATGCCATTGCCTGCTTTATTATGTCGATGGACAACATATTTTTATTTATTAATTATCTCTTATGTTTCATAAAGATATTATTATCATTATCTCATATTTATTTTTCTATTGACATTTGCATGGTTCTTCTCATATAGCGTCTGACTATTATGTCCTCTATAAATATGCAATAAAAATGTAATTCATTTGATTTGGATTCTTTATTTTTCTAATTACATTCTCACTATTTCTATTTTTTCTTTTTGACATCAAAATCTCATTATTTATAGATTTTTTTTCTTTTTAAGCCATAATTATATCCAGATTAATTTTCGTTTGAGTCGAATAGGTTCCTTTTAAGAGTCTTAAATTTTAATAAGAGAGTTTGAACTCATTCCGAAAAATAACTAATCAAGTAACTAACATGCACCTTGGATCTACATATATATTTTTGCTAATTTAATTTAGATTTTATCATAATATTATGTGGTTTATAAAATATTTTCGGTTCACTGGCTATTTTTATAATTTTTATTTAAAAAGAAAAAGAAAAAGAAAAAGAAAACAGCGTTGAGGCATCCTTACACCGCAAGTGTAATGTCTAGAAACCAAACATAAAATGAGAATGGTGAAGGGTCCATGTCACAGTTAAGTTAGTCAAAGGTGTTAGAGCTGCCCAATGCCAACTATACAATTTTAATTCCATTGACATTCATTAGTCTTATCAAATTCCAAATCCAACCTGGAAATTTTAATGCTCAAACACATTTTTTTATTTTTATAAATTGACCCAAATCTGATTTTCAGCAGCGCAATCTCAATCTTGTTGGCATAAGCAAAACGCCAAACCCTTTTCAGCTTAGAGCTTAATAAGGCATAAACTATGCCAACGAGGTTTGGTTTGGGTAAAAAAGCTTATAATTAAGCTCATCACATCATCATGGGATGGGATGGGATGGGATGGGATGGGATGGGATGGGATGGGACCCAAAAGATTTCAAACTCAACTCATTACTGTCCAACCTCAACCACAAGATTTAGCTAACTTTTAGATTTCTTTGATGTTGCTATCCCTACTAATTTGCTCCATCAATTGCCATATGGGTAAATTAAGGGATATATACTGCTCATTGTTTGCTCTTCTTCCCAATTTGGTATTTGATTGAAGGAAAATTTGCTATGTTTAAATTAATAATTTTATATGAATCCAATTAATTTTTTATTATTGTATTATCAAAACTTAATCATATTCATTTATGGTTTTATTTATTATAAACACTTTTAAATCACATTAGTAAGAAATAATTTTCCTACAGAGATATTTTGATGCAATAAAACTCTTTTCATTCTTAAAATTTTTTTACTACAAATATATTTTTTGAAAAAGAGTATCTTTTCATCCTACCCACTTAATATGTTTATAATGTTCCCACGTCAATCTTGGAGGTACTACATTTTGTTTTTTGGAAGAGATGAAATTAGATTAGAACAGTTTGGGCTAGCGGGTCGGACTTGTTCTTGGGCTTGGTTGTAAAGCCATGATATTCTAAATTAAATAATATTTCGTAATACAAACATAATTTGTAATAGATTATAATTTATATTTAAACTAATTTTACTATTATCAAATAAATATTTTTATATATAATGTAAATTTAATATTTTATTTCTTGATAAAAATTAATATGATTTTTAGTATAAAAGTTGAATATAAATAATAGTACTACGTAATAGAACATAATTTAAATTTATTGTTCTTTGTTGTTTTATTATTATATAAATATCGATATATTAAATTAATTTATGAATACTTTGATGATAACTAAGTAAATTTTTATTTGATTAAAAATATTTTAAATATTGACAGGTTATATTGTATATTAACTTAAAAATCACTATTACTCATCAAATAATTTTTTCTACGATATCTATAATTACATATTATATATAAAAATAATTTCAAAATAAATTAAAATTTATGAATATATAATAAAATAATATTTATTAATAAAAGCAATTAACTAGTTTAAGTTTATTATTTTTTTTTAAAAAAAATTAAGTTTACAAAAAGTGATTGTTTTGGTATTAACAAAATCTGCACTAAAAATTGTGACACTTATTTTATCATAAATTAAATCTTAATATAATAAAATGAATTAATTATAAGTAATAATGTATGGTACTGTAAATTACTCCAATTGCTTAGGAAATATTTGAGATTCTACTAACTAAAAGCTCATTAAAAAAATAAAATAATGAGTTGAACTGGAGTCGAGTAATTGAAGCTCATTAAATAAGACAAGCTTCTCATTTAAAGAGCGATTAATAAAAAAAAGGGTTAAAGTGAGTGAATTAGAATTAAACACCTTTTCATATTTAAGACCAAACATGGCGTATCTCCGGAGTTGAGTGGAGTTGAGTTGAGGCGTGGGCTCTCTTTTGAATCTTCAAACTTGTGAACACTGCAGTGGTTCCCTTGCTCAATTTTCATTTTCTTTTCAAATTTTCTCCTTAAATTTCTCCTGCACTAGATTAAAGGAATCCATGACATGAATGTTACTGACATTATTGTCCTCTATGAGTTAGGTTACGTCCATTGAACATTTCTATCAGAAACTACAGTTTTGACTCTCAATTAATAAATAAATAAAAATTTCTGTTTGGATAATTATCTACTGCTTTGTAGCAATAATAATAATAATAATAATCTTGAAAATGAAATAAATATAATAATCGAAGAAGTTGTAGAAAGACGCACGGGTGGATGAAGCAGGAAATGGACCCTTTGATGTTGATAATCATAATGGAAATAAGCTTGGGATTGGTCACCCTTCTTAATCATATCCATTTTTTATTTTCCCTTTTCTTTTTTTACTACATATGCTTAATCATTATAATTCGTCTTCTTAAAGAGTTTTTATCTTTATTTTTTAACTCACTCTTTATTGTTGTTTTTCAAAAATATAATTTTAATTTTGTTTAGTAAAAATTTGTTTAAATTGCAGTTGATTTTGTAAGTAACAATGGTAGGAAAATAAAAAATATGGGTCGTGCACCCCACAATCCAATTACCCAAAAAAATGGAGACCCACATGGGCCATACTATGCCCATACCCTAACACCCATATGGACCCCATAACCCACATGGGTATGTTCCCGCTAATCTAAGCAATCAACGATCCTAATCTCACTCCATCAACCTCTCAAACTAGTCTTGACCGTCCCCCTACTTAAGAAGAAAAGTCATCCATATGGGCGGCTGTGCAATGTCCCACTCTTGTCCCCAAAGTCCGTAGACAAGTTGCCTCAAAGGTGCTGCTCTTGCTGCCGACCGACACCTTCTCTTGCCTTTCTCCATAATTCATGCACTTTCCCATTTTTCTCCTCCTTCTCTATAAAATTCTCTTCTTTCTCCTCCAACGCAATCAAACAAAGCAAGAAAGAAAGAGAAACAAGAACAAGAAATTTATCATTTTCTGATTGGGAAAAGAGAAAGAAAGATGGAAAGCAGTGGGGTTGCTTATTCAAACGATCTGAACCTGAAAGCAACTGAGCTGAGATTAGGATTACCAGGAACTGAAACAAATGAAGAAAAAGATGTTTCTGCTACAAGAAACAGCAATAAGAGGCCATTACAGGATACTAGAGAAGAAAATGGAGCTACACCCAAAATTGATACTTCAAAAGGAGATTCAGATTCCGCTCCAGCCCCTAAGTAAGTAATAGTACCAGATGATGCAATATTTGTTTATTTATCAGAAAAATAACAGAAGCTATTTGAAATTGTATAAAAATGCTTTTATTGACGTTTTGTAATTATCTTATGCAGAGCACAGATTGTTGGATGGCCGCCAATCCGATCCTATAGGAAAAATAGCTTGCAGGCGAAGAAATCTGAAGCTGAATCTAGTGGGATATACGTGAAAGTAAGCATGGATGGAGCTCCATATCTTAGAAAGATTGACCTTAAAATTTACAAAGGATATGCAGAGCTTCTCCAAGCTTTAGAGAATATGTTCAAGTTCAACGTAGGAGAATACTCAGAAAGAGAAGGCTATAAAGGATCAGACTTTGCTCCTACTTATGAGGATAAAGATGGTGACTGGATGCTTGTCGGAGATGTTCCTTGGGAGTAAGTACATATTTGTCTGAATATTTTTCTTAATATTGTTCATTTATGGTTTAATAATTTTTTTTTTAATTTGTTATTTCAGAATGTTCATATCATCTTGCAAAAGATTAAGAATAATGAAAGGATCAGAAGCAAAAGGATTGGGCTATGGAGTATGAGAAATCCTAAACAAGAAGAAAGCAGGACAAAGATTTTTGTCTCTAGCTATGAAGAGATGAGATCAGATCTTTTTAGCTTGTGTTCTCGAGGAAGAAACTCAACCTGAATTTCTGGGTCCCTTTTTGGACAGACTTCTCTGCAACTCTGGACTGGGAATTTCAGACAAGGGGAAAAAATTTAAAATTTGTCAGCGAAAGTTAAAAACTGTTCTTATTCCTAGAATTTGGGAACAAGATATTTGGTGGTGGTTTGAGTTGTTTTTGGTGGTCCTTTCAATTTTTCATCAAACCAGTGCAAATAGGAAGATGCTATTATTCGTTCTGTGATTATTGCTATCTGTAAATTCAGGGGAAAAAAATTATATAATACCAAAGTGTGTTTTTGCAATTTCTTACAAATTTTCCATTTTTTTGATCTTTGAGCTGATCTGATTATGGTTATGAGTTATAAAAATAGTTAAAATCAATCAATTTATTTAAATTGTGATGCACGAGAAATATGTCATTTCAGTAAGATATAGATGTTGAAGAAATGTAGAACAAGATCTATAATATAATTATTCCTTGTCCGAACACCCTTTCTCTTTTTACTCATCCAACCTATAAATAATTCAAAGTATCAGTTTATAAAAACATTATCTTCTTCTAGCTCAAATCTAGCCGTGCAAATGTGGGTCCTCAATGAAATATGATCAAATTTTTTCTTCAGGAGTCGAAAATGATGGCTTCTTCATTTAACAATAATGCATCAACTCATTAATGAAGATGACCCACTTAACCGATGGATCAATTTTATCTTGTGTTTGGTTCTTATAAGTTAGAAGATAACATTTTTAAGAAGAATGCGAAAAGGAAAAATTATAAAAAAAAAAAAAAGAATTAATTCCCCATAGGATTCTTCAAAAATGTATTTCTACTTCTTCGTTCATTAATGAAACTTGAAATTTCCTTCCCTTTTATTTTTTTAACCTTATAAAGCCATAGTAGGACTGAACAATTGGTTTAAACCGAATTGATTTTGGTTAGCTCAGATCAAATCAAAATCTGAACGAACCAACTGAATTCTGCATTTGGTTCAGTTTAAAACTTAAAAACAAATTTATTTCAATTTGGTTCAATTTTTTGGTTTATCAGTGTTAAAATAGAGGATGAAAAGAGAGAAAACAATAGCAAGAGAAAAACTTTTCAAACAGTTAGTTAGATCTAAGCAGCCAAATCAGTCAGTTACCGACAGAAAATGATGTTACCGAAACAATTAGTTCAGCTTCGTTGTCCATTTGATTTCCACTAAATACATGAATTATTTTCTAATGTCAAGCAAATAATGTACCAAAACTCCCAATAGCCTTTAAGTAATGAGAAATTATACTCTCATAATTGTGCAATGTCAATTCTGACCTTCAAAGGAAATTAACAATGCTAATAATAATAATAATAAAAGCATGATATAGAGTGCCAAAAGATGACTAGTTTTGATAATTTTCATGCCTATGGCCATAACTTAAGCAGTACACAATGGGAATTATAAAGAATTTTACAAAGTGAAATGGTTGACTAGATTTCAGGTTATGTCATCTGTGTGTGAACTGAGGAAAAGGTATTTCATAATCTATCTTCTTTCTTACTGTTTTCCCCAAAAAAGGTAAAGAAAAAAGGTATCTTCAACCTCAACTTCTTTGTTTAAAAGATTCACATCTCTTTCCACTTTTGCTGTCTTCTAAAGCATTACACAATGAAAAGAAAAGTTATGTTGGGAATAGTGAAGACCAAAGAAAGATGCAGATGACATATGAACACATTATCAAGGGATGAAATAGAATGTGGGTGTTTGTGAATTCATTCCAGCATATCTCAAATTCAAGGAACTCACTCATTATTGTCAATGATGTGATCCATGTTGGGTTTGGACTTAAAAAAAAGCGTGAATATGTAGTGATGGTCAATAATATATAAGAAGTAATTAACAAGCAATAGTAGCTAATCTTCAGATAAGAAGCACTAATTTACAACTAAATTATATTCCTTTCTAAGGTAAAAATTCATATTGCAATGTTTGAGCACAGGTGAAAATGTTAGTTTTGTAGGAACACAGTAAGAGACCTATTTCTAAAGTATTGCTCTGTTTTTAGAAGACATATTTTCTGTAATTATTGGAGTTTTGTTGTCTTATCCTAAGGAAGTTGCTTGTTTTTAGAATTTGGGGTAAATTGAAAGTCAGGTCTAACTGAAGTTAATGCCTAATTGATGGGGTTGTAGTTAATTAAAACTTTGAATAATGAAATCTTATTGAGCAAAGAGAGGATATTTAGGGTCTTGTAAACATAGTTTTGTCTGTTAGTCTTTTGGCAAAAGAATGACCAATTGGGAACCACATGCCATAAAGCAAATCTATCTTTTCATCTTTTTTTTCTCCCAAGTTTACAAACATTAATTATATTTACAACTCTGCCTTGTAAATGCAATGTATTTATGCTTTTAATACTTATTTTTAATTGCTTCTACACTTTTAGCCTTAACAAAACCATGGCTACAATATTAAACACAACTTACAATGTCAAAAATTCATTAAATTATAGTTAAAACAACATAAGATTACAGACCAAAAACTTATTTTCTCTGACTATTTGCAGCAATTTATGTTCAGGTAATAGATTATCATATTCTGTCATCACTACCAACTTCTCCCTCCCTTTGTATGTCTTATGGTGAGCCACAATGGTAACCAGAAAACAAGATCTGACAGGATTCCATGGTTGCTCTTGGGCTCAAACCTAGTTATCTCTAAGTTGATTTAGTTGTCCACTTGCATTTCAAAGAAAACCATACTAGAATATAATTAGTTATATCATAAAAGACTAATTCAAAAATAAAGCTGAATTATATAAATTCAGCCAGAACCAGCACATGGAATTGAATAAGAACAGATACTTTTAGGCAAGAGATACTAGAACCAGAAGGCAAGAACTAAACATCCCACATGGCATGTTCTATAGCTCATATTTCATATTCTTCAAACCTAATAATATCAGCAGAAAAATAATAAGTGCAAGTCTTCCATTTCTCAAGAACAATTATATGTCATAAGGTGTTACCTTCACTAGCTGTACTACCTAATGGGTCATTTTGGTTACCAGAGTGGCTTTGATAGTCATTTATCAACTTCATTTTCCAAAAATCTATGCACTAAATGTTTAGGAAATGTCCAAACATAAATTAGGAAGGTATGTGGAGAAATGAGATATGGGTGAGCTCAATGCAAAGCTTAATATCATGTTAAGAGCAGCTTCTATAATATTGGAAGTAACAATACACATTAGTTTCACTTCCCCAACTAAAATAAACAGTGCTTTTCAATACACCACTTATTTTCACTGTAACTCCAACAATTTGTACTAGTTGTTAGTGGACGTACGTGAGATGAAAACTCTTTTTTTTTTAACATGTGTCCAGACTTATATCTATTTTACGGTTCATATTAAATCTGATTAATTTTCTCACATGTCTAGAAAACAAAAATTGGTCCAAAAAGTATTTGTATTCATATGTGAACATTAGAACCTAAAATTTAACCTATTAAATTTTAACCCATTCTAAAAAAGATCATATTTTCAAAAATTAATTCTAAAAATAGCCACTATTTAATTACAAACAAAATATAAACAGTTCAAAAACAAAAGGAATATAAAAATATGATTATTTTTGGAACTAAATGCATAATTAGGCTAAAAGTTATTTTCAAACTTAAAATACTGGAGGCTTTTTTTGTTATTATCCCGATAACCTGCAACAATTTTTTGGTCTAATCCCATTGCAAGCTACTTAAGCACACACAGGCATAAGCCATCCTCAATTCACGAAGTTCAGTAGTTCACCAAGCTACCTTGCGCTTAAATGCCAATAAACAATAATGGGAAACTTTATCAACATTGCTGTCTCAATATACAAGTGGACTCTATATTTTTCAATGACTCATTTCATTTATCCTCAATAAATGAGCTCTCGCTCTCGTTGCTAGATGAGCAATATAAACGTAAAATATGAGCATTTAATAAGATCCAATCCAAACTAATTTATCTCAGAGTTGGGTTAGTGATCTTAATTGGAGACCTTTGAGAGCAGCCAAAATCTTGTTTTTTTTTATAAATAACTTATTAGCATGTCAGTACTAAGTTCCAAGATCATTTATAGTGGATCGCAACTTACAAAAATTGATTCTGTAATATAAATTTTATATGATTACAAATTTAACGGTATAAATGAATTCGTGTCTAATTTAAAATACGGAATCAAATTTTACAAAATATATTCCACTGAAATTAATCTCGGAATTGAGTACTGACATATTAACATGTTATTTAAAAAAAAAAAAAATCCATGTGTCTCGAAAGTGACTTGGAATTACCGTCTATGAAAATGGAATTTAAGAAGAAATTTCAACCAAATTGCATTGCAGGTTATTACTTCGGGAATGTTATTCTTAGTAGAATTAGTAACTCTATAACACTAAGCAATAAATATTGAAGTGTTATAACTTACAATGATGAAAATCAAAATAGGAAATGATGCTTGTCCAGGAAAACAAAAATATTGAACTGAATCTCTAATTTGCCTGTGAGCAAAACTCAAAAAAAAAAAAATATATATATATAATAATAATAATAATAATAATAATAATAATAATAATAAATAAAAGAGCTGCTAAATACTTGAGATTACAAGAACCCAAAATTGTGTTAGCTTGGCTACGTAAAGAAGTATGAAGTTATAGCATATCTTGACCTGGGATCTTCCCTAGTTGCTTTGTAAAGCCAATATGTGCTTTCTATTAACTGTGGACTTAGTGGGTAGCTCTTCTACCCATTCTATAAACCAAATGAACACGAGTAAGCCACACAAATAAGAAAAAACAATGCAAAATAAGATATCTATATTCTTTTCTGAACATAAGATCCATAGTATCTTAGAAAAAGTGTGTATCAAATTGGAAAACTTCGGACTAAAATCTTTCCTTTTCTTCAAGTAATGAATGAGAAACCTTAACTCTTAAGTAGCAAGATTAAAATCTTCTGGTGTGAAACCATATCTTCTCAAGACACAAAAGAAGGCAGAACGCATTTGAATGGCAGGAGCAATGTCCCCTGCAAAAACCTATAACTGCATATTGTATCCCAATCAACATAAATACAGGACTAAACATAATTTTATGGTACACAAGCCAGAATATAGGAAAAGCAAAACCTGGAGGCCTGGCCAGAATACATGCAGACTATTAAATTATGGACAGATAATAGCAGCTGAATCCATACCTAAAATGACTTGTATGTCAACATTTAATTTGCAAGATTCAAATGCCACAGGGTAAAGTGTATTATACTGTGAATTAACCACTCCATCATGTACAAATAATGGAACAAAATACAAATTTATGCAAAGGGCATGATAGCCACAAGCTTTTACCGAAGAGCATTAAAAACATAGTGCATAGCAGCAGCATAAGCTTCTTGGGAAATGAACACATACTCCTCATCACCAAATAACAAATAAGCCTGAAAAAATAAGAAATTTTTAAGAAATTTCTTAAATTAAGCTACCAATCATAATTGAAGATACTCCCATTCGTATTGTGAATTCTACCATGACATTGGCTATAAATGTTCATTTAAAACCACCCTATATGAAATTTTTTGGGAAAAAGTGTTTTATAGCAGTAAAGTTCTCTAAACATTGACAAAAGTATAACCTTGGATAGGGTAGAATGGACAAGAAGGATATATCCAAGAACAGCCTAAGACTAAAATTGCTAGATATATCCATGTTTCTGACCACCAACTTACCAGTGGAGAGGCATATAGGCAAAGCAATGTTGTTATAGGCCTCAATTCAAATCATTCAAAAACTAAGGCCCTCTGCACAATGTAAACATTTTTTTTCATAACGTTACCTTTTGTGTCCATTCACCTGTAAATACACTTATACGAGCACCAACTAAGTTCAGCCTTGAATGGCGTGCCCATAATCCATGCACAGAATTCTTGGTCACTTGCTAAAAAAGGGCATTTACAAAAGCAAATGAAATATAAAATGTTAACAAACTATATTTGAGAAGGTAAAATAAAGGAACATGAGGCTTGATTATTGAGCTTCCCTGTAATTTACTAAGAAAAAGAAACAACTGATTGTACCCACTTTTTACGATTCCTAGCTACTGCCATCCTTTTGGACTACCTTTTTGGTGACACTACATTTCCTGCATCATTCTTCAGATTATAACAAGATTCATGGCAACACTTATTGGCCTTTACCAATCGTCTTATAACATCATGGATGACATGTTCCAATCAAATCCTGCTGGAACCTTTATTTTTTCTGACTTGATTTTCTCTAATTTTTGCCCTTACTTTAGCAACTTCATCCCAAAGTCCAGCATCGGCATAAATGCTACACAAAAGAACATAATTTCCAGAATTATCTGGCTCAATCTTAAACAGTTCAGCTCCTACAACTTCAGCTAATTGAACATTGTGATGAACCCTACAAGCTGCAAGCAGAGCTCCCCATACAGTTGCACTTGGTTTTATTGGCATGTTGCATATTAGGTTGTATGCTTCTTCAAGACATCCAGCGCGGCTAAGAATGTCAACCATACAAGCATAGTGCTTTTCTGAGAGTTCAATTCCATATTCATCTGTCATTTTTTTGAAAAACCTTCTGCCCTCATCAACAAGGCCCCTATGGTTACAAGCAGTTAGAACCCCAAGAAAAGCAACTCCATCAGGTTTTATATTTGCCTTTTCCATCTCTGCAAACAAAGAAAACATATCTTCACTCTGTCCATGATTTGCAAAAGCATTAATCATTGTGCTGTAACAAAGCAAATCTTTGTGCTCAACCATTTCAAAAACTTTCACAGCCCTCTCAATGCTTCCACATTTTGCATACATGTCTATCAAACTGGTAGCCACTTGCAGATTAGAAAAAAGTGAAGATCCTACAAAGTCATGAACGATAGATTCAGCTGTACCTAGAATTCCCAACTGTGAACAAGCTGAGATAATTCCTAACATAAAAGTTTCATCAGGCTTAATGCCTTGCTCTCTAAAGGATTTGTACAAATCTAGAGCACTTTGAGGTTCCCCATTGCTGGCATACCCACTAATCATGGTAGACCAAGCAACCATGTTCTTCTCAGGCATCTGATCAAATAAACACCTAGCAGCATCAATATAACCACTTTTAACATACCCGTCAATCATCATGACCCATGATGCAGCATTTCTTTCCCGCATCCCGTCAAAGAAACCTTTTGCAGCTTCCACATCCCCTGCTTTACAAAATCCAGAAATCATCAAATTCCATGTCGCAACATCATGAACAGGCATTTGTTCAAAAAGATGTCTAGCAACATTAACATTCCCTGCATTCATATAACCAGAAATCATCACCCTCCATGATGTCAAGTCTTTTTCAGGCATTCTGTCAAAGAGAAGTCTTGCCTCCACCATATCCCCAGACTTAATATATCCTTGTATTATACTAGTCCATGAGATCACATTTTTCTCTTCCATTCTATCAAAAAGCTCACGTGCAATATCAACTCTTCCATTATTTCCATACCCCAAGACCATTGAGTTCCATGAAACAATATCTCTCACCCCCATCTCATAAAAAATCTTTCTCGCAGAACCCACTTTACCGCACCTCATAAGGAAATCAATCATTGCATTTTGCACTACCAAATTGAACTCAAACCCACATTTCAATGCAACCCCATATATTACCGCTCCATCTTCGACTCTCCCCAGCCTAGCCAAAGCCTTAAGCACTGATGCAATAGTAAAATACAAAGGCGCAACAGCCTCCCTATGCATTTTGATAAAGAGAGAAAGTGAATCTTCGTACCGGTAATTTTCAGTGAATCCATGAATCAGGGATGTCCATAGAAAAGAATTTGGTTTAGGGATTTCATCAAACAGCTTGCGAGCATAACAAATCGCACCTAATCGTGAGTATAGACGTAGAAACTTGTTCAAAGTGAGGTTTGACAAGGTGATGGAGCCTGAGACCACGAGATGGGCATGGATAGATTTCAAACTTTTAAGTGATCGACATTTATTGAGAAGGTTTAAGAAGGGGTGATTCATTTAATGGCGCCAAAATTTGCTCTAACGGTTAGGTTTAATAAGGGGTGAGCAACAGCGGTTCGATTTTGAACTGAACCGAACTGATAAAAAATCGAAATTGTCGACACATCAGATTTTCGAACCGAATACCGAACCGGCCATTTCAAAATAAATGGCACTGAATCTACAGAGTTACGTCCATTTCATTCCAGTCAATGAATTTATCTATAAATGGTTAATTTTCATAAAATAAAATAAAAAAACCAACAGAATGCATAATGTTTTTGCTTATTTATGTACCTCCCATTAACCAACAATCCCTAAATAAGAGGCAATTTGTACGGTGAGGCGGTGATGGCCTATGGATAGCCGCAACAGCTGAATTCATAACCGAAGATTGAAATCTCACTTGGAAATATGAAGAACTCGTAGAAGCTTCTTCAATCTTCAGCTCGACTCCAAACTAATTGAAATCTTGCAGCGGGCATCCCGTCGAATTTCTGGAACGGCTTCGCCATCGGTGGGAGGGTGATTGGGACTGGGCTGTAGGAAGGCAGTGATGGCCAATGGGGGATGGATGGTTAGTGGCGGCAGTTGAAAGGAGGAGGGGAGAAGGTAAAGTGATCACGGATTAGGTTTTTAGGTCGTGGCCTGTGGGTTTGTCTCTCTTTTTCGGAAGGATTAAACGGCATAGTTTAGCTGTGGTTTCTTTCCAGCTTCCGGTTTTGAATCATTAAACGTAAACCGAGCCGAGTCACTGCTATGTTAGCATGATCAAAGTCAACGTGATTTATTAGGTTCATTTTTATGCATGATACCTTAATTTTGGGTGTATAACACTACGGTACTCCAAATTCAAAATTTTCAAAATTTAACGTTTTCTAGTCTCCAACCTGTTATAGAGACTAAAATGTAATTTTTTTTTGTTTGTTTGTCAGTGACTGAAATACTAAAATGAAAATTCTCATCAAAAAATTTAATTTCCGCTCTCGACATGGATCAAAGAAAAAAAAAGTGTGACGGAGTACTTCCTCAGCTATTGGGATTAGTTGCCCCTAGAGGTAAAGAAGAAAAGAAACTGTCTAACTATATTCATAATATATAGGTGTGTAAGTATTGAATTTCTCTATTCCAAACATTTCCTGATTATATGATTAGAAGTTTTACTAAAGTGCTCATCACAAGGAATTAAAATATGGCTTATTTTTTCACATGATACATGGTTTGATATAAAAAAACTAAAAAATCGATGGGCCAAAGCTTGTCTTAATCGCCATAAACATCGAAACCAGCAAACTTTATATCAAAATGTCAGTCTTGATATAATAATAATAACAATAATAATACCTTACCATGTTACTATTTTGAAATCATATCGTGAAATTATAAAGATAGAGTACCATAATGTTACAATCCCCAAAGTTGGGGTACCATGGATGAAAATTAACCTGATTTATTAGTATTGTTAATGAATAAAGCAAACATTTCAAGCTTATAAGCTAATAATCAACCGATAAACTATTTCGTATTTGTACACTAGTTTTTTCGTATACAATGTTGAATTACTAAAGCCTCAAGAAAATTAGGGTATATAGTTTCTTCCAGCCTCCATTTCCGGCCAATACTTACCTGAACTTGTATCCATCCAACTCAGTCCTCCCCTTTTTTCCTTATAAACAATTGCTGCTTGAAACATAAGCTTGAGATGTGTTTGACATTTCAGAAAATGCCAAGTACTTGTGTGCTGTAATTCCTCTCATCTTCCAGCTAAAGTTAGCAGGAGTGGCTTTCTTAACTTAAGATGATGGATCCTTCCCCCTATCTCTCTCCATTGATTCCTGATCATCGTTATTAGAAACATGAGTATCAGAAATGTCCGCCACGGAATGGTTGTTAACCGCATTCTCTCTTCTTTTTTGTGTGGAATCGTCTTCCTGCATCGGGGTTTCAATTGAATCTACATAGGATATGCCGTATTTTTCTCCATGTGTTAGTCCAGGACAGATCCCCTGCAAAAAAATTGAATAAATAAGAGCAAAAAATGAGAGGTTCCTAACTTCCTGTCATGCAGCACCAAATTCTGCAGATATAATATAAGAATCCAGCAGCGTTCATGTCCTAAGATTATGAAGAATTAAAACAAAGTTCTTTAAACAATTCTCAAAATTATCAGTGCTTCATGGCAGGAGCCCAAAAAAATGAAGAGATGAAGCAGTGATAATAATAAAAAATGTGCAGTTGTCTCTCCAAAAGAGTCAGGAGAAGAAAGAATGTCAAGGAAAATATATTGAAAGAAAAAAGTAACAATTCAACACCAACCTTCATAATTCCTGATTTGCCAGTTGATTTGAAAAAGGGAGAATCTGATGGATATCCAGAGTGAAACTGCCCTCCATAGAATGTACTAAAATTAGTTTCTTGGGGATTCTTGGACATATCAGATGCAAGATAACTGATGTCACCACTTCTACAGTAAGAACCAAAATATGAACAATGTTCCCTTACAAGAGATATTTGTGGGGTTATAGGCATTAAGTGCCCTTCAGTACTGAAGATGTACCTGCCAGTGAAGAGATATCCATGCCAGATGCGTCAAAATCAGAAAAAGTTTAAGGTATATTGTGACTAAAAAGCTGAAAGCCCTTACTTGTATGGTCCATTTTCAACCAGGTTATCTGGACCCGAAGCCAAATCAAAAAGAAGCCACAGATACTTGACCTAAGGAAATTGGTTATGCAATTACTAAAGCACAATAATGTAAGAAAGCACAGAAGATTGGCCATTCATGGAGTAGAAATCCAATAGAAGATAAATGTGAAGGATGTAGCCTCCTGTTGCTTAAAGTTGTCCAAAAATGTGATGGGAACAAATAAAAGAAACACTCCCAATCCATCACAGAACATTTGATTGGATACATATACAAGAAACCGAGAAACACCACGGGAAGCCCAAAAATTAAATCTTACAAAAAGACTTTCCAAAGTCACCCTGGTAATGTAGCCTACATCCTGAAAATTAATCTCAAATTCGCTTCGGCAAAAATGATGCACTCAAAACAGGTCACTGCATTTTGCCCTGATCTAGAACTCTGAGCAAACTTAGCACATGTGAAACATGATATATAGTGACAGCAAAAAACTAAACAAGAAACTATTTAATTTTGTCAGACACGTTCATGCAATATTCCTTGTTATAGTCTAACGGAAGAAAAGGAGATTCATTTGATCAGAAATATTCTTCCACTTCATAAGCCCTATCCCCTACTACCACTACCAAGTTTATGAAGTTCGAGAGACAGCCCCCCAGTCAAGGCATTTATGATCAATGTCCTGAAACTCAATCCTAATCAATCCATGAAGGTGAATAGGATTTTAATGTACTTGGCTATTGCCTTCCTCTGTAAGACTTATCAAGAAAAGATCACATATTGACTGGCTGATCCAAATTGATCCTTACTGTTTCAGCGAGGAAAAAGCTTTCCATGTGATCTTCTTGCTTGTGAAATTCCACATCAGTTATGTGACAATATCCACAAGGGCATCGGGCTCCATACTGCAAGCTGGCAACCATGTCCCTCCCAACATCAAGATATCTGTAAGAATAATTTTTTAGATATGGATTCAATAGTGAATGAAAAATGAAGTGATTAAAATTTCCCATTTTGATTAACAAAAGCAGATTGAACCATCAATCAACAAAGAAAGGAAATGTCTGATAGTTAATATTCTCAAAAGTAATTCAGGTTGCACGGTTGATTATTTGCTCATATGAGCATAAAATTTTCTCAACTTTCTCCCCTATCTCCCTTGTAATTAACATCTCTCTCCCACTGGTTAATTTAGTGTAAGTTAGAAGTCAACACAGAACTGCTAATAGTGTTGTTAGTCAAAGGTAAAATCAGAGAAATCACATATCAATAATGAAGTTGTACACCAAACAACTAGTCATCCTTGTAAGTTTCCACTTGGGCCTAAATCCATTCACCATTTCACTGTTTGGATCATATGCTCTTTCTGGGATCTGATAATTAATGAAATTGATTTATTTCCTTTCTTCTCCCATGAAGAGTTGAAATATAGCAGAATTGTTAGTGTTCGATAACACAATGATGAAACTCTACCCATTTTCAGAATAAGAAAGTGAAAAGAGCACCCAAATCAAAATAGGAAATTATGCTTGCCCTGGAAAATAAAAATATACGACTCTCTAATTTGTCTGAGAGTAAAACTAAAAAAAAGCTCCTAAATACTTGAGATTACAAGAACCCCAAATTGTGTTTGCTTGGCAACATCAAGAAGCATGAAGTTAATCATATGTTGACCTGGGATCTCTAGTAGCTTTGTAAAGCCAATATGTGCTCTCTATTAACTCTGGACGGAGTGGGTAGCTCTTCTGCCCATTCTGTAAAACACATGTACACAAGTAAGCTACACAAACAAGACAAACAATGATAAGAAATCCCTGTTTTTTTTCCCTGAACATAAGATCCATTATATCTTAGAAAATGTGTACATCAAATTGGGAACACTTCTGACTAAAATCTTTCTTCTTCTTCCAGTAATGATTGAGATACCTGAACACTTAGAGTAGCAAGATTAAAACCTTCTGGTGTGAAACCATATCTTCTCCAGACGCTAAAGAAGGCAGCATGTGTTCGAATGGCAGGACCAATGTCCCCTGCTAAAACCTTCGAAATAAATGCAATGATATCCCAATCAACATAAATACAACAGTAAACATCATTTTACGGTACACAAGCCAGAATATAGAAAAAGCAAAACCTGGAGGCCTGGCCAGAATGCCTGCAGACTATTAAATAATGGCCAGACAATAGCAGCAGAATCCATATTTACCTCCACATACCTAAAACATATGTAAGTCAACATTTAATTTGCAGGACTCAAATGCCACAGGATAAAAAGTACACTATGATTTACACCAGTCCATCATGGCTACAAACAATGCAACAAAATGCAATTTATGCAAAAGGGAACGAAAGCCGCAAGCTTTTACCAAGGATCATTAAAAAGATAGTGCATAGCAGCAGCATAAGCTTCTTGGAAAATGAACAAGTACTCCTCATCACCAAATAACAAATAAGCCTGAAAAAATAAGAAATCTTGAATAAAAATTTCTTAAATTAAGCTACCAATAATGATTAAAGATACTCCCACTCTTATTGTGAATTCTACCATTACATTAGCCCTAAATCTTCATTTAAAACCATAGTACATGATTTATTTCTGCAAGCATTTTATGGTAGTTAACTGCTCTAAACATTGACGAAATTATAACCTTCGATGGGGCATAATGGAAAAGCAGGAAGCCATATAAGACGAAACAGTTTGGATAAAGAATTGATGAACTAGGGGTGGCCATGGTTCCTAACTGGCAATTACTAAACCAATGGTTACGATTCCAAATAATGTAGAACTGGAACTAAATCGAAGTTGGACAGTTCCAGTAACAGTTTACAAAATGCCGGTGCTGGTCACAGATACAGTTCGGGGGCAGTTCCAGTTCTGGCTGGGTTTTTGGACAGTTTGAGCAATTTTAAAATTTGAGGATATTTTTGGTTTAAAATTTAATTTCAAATTTTGAAAATTATAAATTAATTTTTGAGTTTTACAAAGATAAAATAAAATAAGAAGAAGAAATTATTTTTCACAATTACCCTTCAGAATAAGTATAAATAGATTAGGGGTATTTTTGAACCAAAATTTTTTAAAGTTTACCATTGAAAAAAACCTCCAGTTTGGCTGGTTAAGGTTCCAAAAAAGTGGATCCATAACCGAAACTAGTCTTCCAATTCTAGTTCCGGTTTGGGCCGGATCAGGAACCTTAAATGACCATCCCTGGACGGGATTATTAATATGAGCTTGATTATATATTTAGTTATTTACTTTTAAAAATTGAAGAAATATTAGACATATTGGCAACTAGAAAAATATGATGAACTACTGTCTATCATAATCCCAGGAAATATCTTCTTAGTGATGGAACTGTCATAACGTACCTTTAAGAGATACTCATAGAAAGAGTCAATACTTGTTCCTATTCCAGCATCCTGCAAAGCAAAAAAGAAAATAAAACTTGGTTGCTAAAAAAAATAAATCGAATCTCAATGATATGAAAAATCCACCATTGGAAAAGTACATTTACAAGCTGAAGCAAGTCAGTCCGGGAGCATAATTCAACAATGGTGAAATAATAAACATGAATTTTATTTAGTCAACATAAATCATTTAGAATGGAGCAAACAAAACAGCATAAAAACTTGCTAAAAAAACATAGCAAGTGCATATTACCTACAGCATTTGAAAACTGAGACAAATTTGTCAGAATTTCAGATAATCAATGAACAACCTAAGATTAAAATTGCTAGATATACATGTATCCATGGTTCTGACCATCAACAAATAAAAAGTGATACTCCCTCTATTCCCAAATAGTTGTCACATTTCATGTACTTTAAGGAAATAATTAATTTGAGGTAATTTGATTATGTTGTGCACATTGTATTTTTTTATTTTCTTCATTAATTCTAACTGTAAAAATTGAAGGCATTTATCATTCCTAAAATCCAAAAATGTGACAACAATTTGAGTACATGGCACTTCACCAAATGTGACAGGTATTTTTGGAATGGAGGGAGTGATATTTCTTATCCAATATTCTCTAGCAACTTAATCAGCTCTCATAATTCAGCTTACCAGTGGAAAGGCACATAGGCATAGCAATGTTATTATCAGTCGTAAATCATTCAAAAACAAAAGGCCCTCTACACAATGTAAACATTTTTCAGAATGTTACCTTTTGTGTCCATTCACCTGTAAATACATTAATATGAGCACCAACTAGGTTCAACCTTGAACGACGTGCCCATAATCCATGCACAGCATTCTTGGTCACTTGCTCAAAAACTGCATTTCCACAAATACAGCAAAAGTAAAAACAAGAATAACAAAAGGAAATGGAATATAAAATGTTAACAAACTATATTTCAGATGTAAAATAAAGGAACATGAGGCTTGATTATTGAGCTTCCCTGTATTTACTAACAAAATAAAACAACTGATTGTACACCGCGTTTTACGTTTGCTAGCAACTGCAAGCCTTTTGGACTACTTTTTTGGTCACATTACACATCCTGCAGTGTTCTTCTGATCATAACAAGCCTCATGGCAACTTCTATTGGCCTTTAATAAACTTTACTACAACCTTTTTCACCTTACAACGTGAGGTCTTATGATTGCAGAACTGAATCAACAACTATCTGAGCCAAATAAATTTAAATAGAGAACAATAGTAAAACATATCATATATTCAATTCAGGACATGTTTTCAAGTGAATCTTGTCCCTTAAGGATGGGAAACGTTATGACTCTATCTCCATCACTCATTCTGGCATGATATCACATTTCACCAGTTGGGAAATTTTGGAAAACCAATTACAGCCAGGTGCAAGGTGGAGAATAACAATTTAAAAAACCAACTGAAATGGTACAAGTACTTACTAGGGTTGTTTGTCAACCAGCTTAGCACTCCAAACTCCAAGGTCAAAGTTCCCCCACCAGCAGTTGAAGTTATCTATATGGACCAAGATTGCAATTTAAAAGCTAACCAAAAGTAAACAGGATAAAGTTACATAAAGTTGTCTGTAAGTTGATGAACACAAAAAATTAAATTAAAAACAGCAAAACTGATCAACAAATTAGAAGCTAAAACTTTTGCAATTAGAGTTACATTACAAATAGGTCACAATTACAAGAAGTAATTGTTTGTTTAATAAGTCAGCAAAGATACTTGGAGACATCCCAACAATATCAACATTTTCAGCTGAGACATAAAGGATTCGTAAAGTTCATACCTTGCTTTCATGTTCATCAACTCCATGCAACAGATTTACAGATCCAAATGGAATTCCTGCCATCCATCATCAGTTACATTAGAGAAAAGTAAGGGATATGAAATTGAAAGGACAATATTCAAAAGCATGATCTTAAGGTAGTTAGAAAATAAGAGCAATATTTTTCAAAAAAAAAAAAAAGAGGCAACAGTGAGGCCAGGGCAAGCTCTAGGAGGCATCACTGGGAACAGAAATTGGTTTCCTCAAATCTAGGACTCAAGAAACCTATTTAACAACTAATTTGAAATACAATATAAATTTTAAGGGAGAACTTATGATCAAATCCTCCAAACTTATGCCTACTGCCAAAACTAAAAAATACATTACAAATTTCAATATAAAAAGATTGCAAGGCATGAAGTGCAGCAGAGTTCAACAATCCAGCAATAATACCAGTTGGAGTGTCAAATGCAGGCAACATTCTCCGAGCCAGATCCTCAGCTAAGTGAAGCAACTGATTGTCATAGGATGGAATTCTCATACCCTGCAACCAAAAGGTGGAAACTCATTCTATTTCTATTAAAGATGAAGGATATTATAGTATTTACTTTTTCCAGAGGCATTCCAGCTTATGAAGCTTTAAACATCAAAGAAAATACCACCCAAAAATTTACCTACTTCATTATACCTCCCCGCTCCCCCAGCTAAAATACTAAAAGTATGCAAGATTTCAAAAGAAGTAGAAGGCACTTATGTTGTATCATAAAATGATAGTAGATTTCAACTAAGTAACTGGAATTCCATTCCAGTCCATAAATGTACATGACTGCCTGTATGCACACACATATGTAATGTAAGCATGTGCTATATATATGCAATAATATTCAAAAAAAAAAAAAGATTTGTAGTTTTTCCTAAATAAACAGTTGAATAGGATGTACAATCCATAACATTTTAAACTCCAATATAAATGGAATAAAATTCAGATTACATATGACACCTAGATTCATATTCATGCTTAAGAAGTTAAGATTTTCAAAAATATAAATGCTGGGATAAAGAATACAGAAAGGCAAATATAAAAGATAAAGAATACCGTAGCATTATCACTAGCAATAAGATGAGCAGAGAGTAAACCTCCAAGGACACGAATGGTAGTCTCAAAGACAGATACTGTTTTATTCTGCAAACAGAGAAGCCAGAAATTCCAAAATTTGAATTGAAAAACAACCTTTGATAAGTGAGAAGTAAAATAATATGTCTGAAATCCATATAAATAGCTGAGATGAATCACTTGATTTGATGCAAAACTGATATCAAGTAAAATAAATTAATGAAATAGAATAGGAATCAGAAGGATGGGAACCTCCCAAAAGAGAAGAGGGAACTTGTGTTGCAACTTCAATTGATCGAATTTCAGTTGCTTTTGCTGTTGATCCAGGTCATTGCTAATGGAACATCCTTCTCTATTTTACTAAAAATGGAGCCTAAGGTAAAAGCAACACTCCGAAAAGAAAGGGCTTACTCACTATATCAAACCGGATATTTTCAGAAATCCATTCAACAGAGGAAGTGAAGCGCTCTCGGTCACCAAGTAAAGCCAGTGTATCCAAGGAATCAATCTGTGACAGATTCATGTTGTAATACAACTCAGACTTCAATATAATGACTCATGAATCAAGAAACACAAATAAGCATCTAACCAACCAGAGTCAAGGCATAACCACCAAGAGTATCTTCTCCTTCGCATGATAGAGGTCTTAATTCATCACGAGGAAAAGCATTTTTCATGTATCCATCAAAAGCATGATAGAACATTTCGCGTACCTAGAACATGAAAAATATATATTACTGGCTAAAAGAATGATAACACGCTCGTCCAGTAAGCACTGCACTTAAATCAAAAGTTCATTAGGGGAAAATTGATCATTCCTTGAGCTGGGCAGCTAGGTTGATCCATCAAACGATTAAAAAATTTCTTTGCTAACATTAAATTAAAGCTTCTTGGGTTGGAGAAATTGGCATTGCAAATTGCTTCTTATGCGACTTAAAACAAATTCACGAATACAATAATCTGGGCATAATTCATATATCAGAGCCGTTTTTGTTTCAAGCTTTGGATAGTTTATTGAAGAAAAAAAAAAACTCCACCAACTAAAATGCAATTTATCTGCAGCTTCGCTGCGTTCTTCCATCCTATAAACTAGTGGAGCTCGACAAGTAATAGTATAATTGACTAAAACTAAAAACGAAAAATCAGAAAAGCGAGGACAGATCCTGAGTATAATCAGACATTGAGAAAAGACGAAATGAAGATCATAAGAAAAACAAATTCCATTGCAATGGAATGGGCTACCTCGTCGCGTAGAAGTTTGGCTTCCTCGGGAGTGACACCATCGGCAAGGGCTTTGTGTATGAAGATGAGATTGGCGTTAGAAAATAAGAGAGAGAGTAATAAAAGTAACTCAACCCATCGTTCCAAAGGTTTTTCCATTGAAATTGTTGCAAATGTCTCATCCCACCAACATCTGCTGCTGCTACCTTATTTTGTTCAAAGTGTTCGTTTAACAGCACAACACTTCGGAGCTATCTTCGCCGGCCTGTTTTTTGGATACGAAGGAAGGTTAAACTGTTTTAAACGCACGAAATTTAGCCGTCACCCTTAAAATAAGATTGCTCAATTTGGTCCTTGAACTTGTTATTCCTTCCCAATCTAGTCATTTGGTACAACATTTTAACCAAATTCATCCACTTTTTTAGTATGCATTGAAAATTCTTATTCTCTTTATACTTGTTCAAATGTTTAATATGTATTGGTGTCCTAGTTCTAAATAAACAGTATTAAAAAGTATAATTTAGCTATAAAAAGTTGATGCATGAGACTATTTTGATTAAAAAAGTCTCAAATGATTCATTACAAAGTCAGGCCAAACTGAAGGACCAAACTAAGAATCTTCCAAATTGAAGGGTTTCAAGTTTTAATGCTGATAAAAATGAAATTATTAACAAATTTAGGTGGTAAAATGATCACTTGCAAAATTGTGAGTTGCATTAAGGAATTTAATTAAATTTCAAGTGTGAAATTATATATCAGTTCAAAAGCAAATGATACAATTTCATCTAAAATCTCAATAATACGTAATATTATCCCATCATATAAGATTGTAGACTAGCATATTGCCTCATAAGCGAGAAACTTGTCTCACCCACAAGTCAGAATTTGAACCTGATTTCATGATTGATTAGAAAAACAATCCCCTATTTTCGGAAATACCCCATCAAAGAGACTTGTAACAGTTACTAATGAAATTTGAAAGAATTTCAAAATAAACCTTTCCACTGTTAAATAAATAATAATAATGGAAAAATATTAGGTGGTTAAAACAGGACTGAAAGTATTCAATACTATCTTGTGATTACAACAAAGTTACATGAATGCTGAGTTCATCCACTTCATGCCTGCATATAGAGAAGAGAAACTAATTACTACATGATACAGCAAAAGGCAGAATAGCAAAGAATAAAAACTGCCACACATGTCAATCAATACAAAACAGCATGCCGCTTTCACTTGCTATTCACTGCACACAATATATGTTCAAAGATGGTCCACAGAAACTTGGAAATCGTAGCTCCCAAATATAAATAAAACAATGTCCTTCTAGTTTTGTCTACTATGTTCCAAGGTACTCCTATTTTGGAAAATTTGATATTGAAATACTCCTATTTCCATACTATTCGACTCTGGGTCCTTCCATTTAATTAACCAAAGACTAAAGTACCCTTTATTTTATATAAACAATTCATTTCAGATACTTGAGATTTGAACTAATTTACACTCGGATCCTTATATATTTTTAATAAATTTTAAAAATCAAAACTAAAAGGGGAAGATAGGGGGAGAGTCGATGAAAAACCTCCATCCAAGACCCATACCCATATTATTCTTAGATCAATGAGCCGTGCAATTTGTGGTTTACTTCCTTATTGTTTCTGCTCGATAGGGAGCTCACCAATGACGGAATGGACGGCTAAAGGGAGCTATTTCCGATTGATGGTGTGCAGAAACCAAAGGGAGCTATTACCACCAAACGAAATCTTTATGATTCCGGCCAAATGGTAAGGATCCTGTGAGAAAATATTCTGACAGAACGGAATATTTTTTATTTCTTGTTTATATTTGGTTTGTTTTGCTTGATGTTACTGAAGAGTAGCTGCCTCATTGGAAAGAAGTGGGTGGGTTTGAAGCAAGTTTACTGCTGGAAAGAGGGGTGGTGGCCGGTGCAGTGGCTTTCTGCCAAAAGAGGAAAGAAAATAATTTTTTTGACGGTAGTCTGGTCAATTGAAACTTGGTTCTGATGGGAGTTTTGACTGTGAGCCGAATGATGGTGGGCTATGGCGGAGGTTGATGTGGATGAAATGGTTTTGTTGGAGGTGGCAGCGACGTCAACTCAACCCTCGAGGGTGGGAAATTTTTTTTTTTCTGAATTAATTAATTAATTTTTTATTTTATGTGATAATAATAATTATTATTATTATAATTTGTAGAAGAGGGGTAATTGTGTCTTATTTTAAAGTTATAAAACAAAACATTGACTATGCTAAATGACTGACAGAAAATTGTGCAAAAACGGGACAGAAGGACCTTAGAGCAGTTTTGACCATAATAGAAGGACCTGAAAAAATTACCCCTAAAACAAACTGCGGAAAATTACAGAGAATAGAAGTTTTTCAAGAGGGTATAATTAAGAAAAAAGAAAAGGTACCTGCTGCTTTTTCTTCTTTGGCCTCCTTTTCCTTCTGGGTTTGTGAGCATCAGAGTTTGAACTTAGATTACTACTATGGCCGCTCCTTGCATTTGACGACAACCCTGCTTTGAAGGAAGATCCACTTCTGCTACTGGATGTATTGCTTGATGTAGATATGTCAGCTCTCTGCATCCATGATTTTTTGCTTGATGAAGCTCCAAATCTTGACTGAGTGTGCCCTGAATTTGGACGAGAGTTTTTTGAAGGCCGGGGAGGAGGCATTAAGGACCTGGCAGACACCTGCTTCTATACAAGACAAGTTGAAGATGGGAAAAAGCTTTTTAAGTAATACAAATAAGAAACAGTTAATAAAGGTAAGGATATTTGAGGAATATTTTGGACTAGAGAAATGACCTGGTTCCTTTCATCGCTGGACATACCAGATGCTGCTTTGCCAGACGTGCTAGAAGCTTGTTCCCTGAGAAGTAACAGACAATAAAATATGCACATTTCATGGAAGAAACAACTTAAAAAGCACATTCAAAAAGATACTGTGCAACTTAACTTCACAATTTTTAACTTCCACGTGAAGAAATGCAACTTATATATCTCACACAAAATTCAGGAAACTCCCACCTGGTACTTTTATCAGTCCATTCATCATCTGCATCAGCTTCATCGCTTGAGGTTCCATTTAAGAAGAAATCATCCTCACTCAAATCCAAAAGCCCATCATCCTCACTGCCTGTCTCTGTATCAAAAAGAAGACATATTTTGCAGTAACAATATGATTACAAGGAAAACCTTTAGTAGGTGAGGCTACATTATCCACCCCACATAAAAAGCATCATTATTTCGGAAATAATTGGTCAAGTGGAAACTTTCTTTTATTAGCATTAATCAAATTAACCCCACCATTAAAAAATAAACAAGACATGCTTTGTTTTGTTAATATACAAGTTACAAAAGGCCTGTCTTTTCTCTTTTGCGTGTATGTTCTCTCCAAAGAAAAGAAAAGAATTAAGAAATCGATCCTTTCCTCCCCCCAGTCCACAGCTTACCCCAACAAACTTGGGATTAAGGCTTAATTTGTTTAGTTCCCTGAAAGCTGAGTAAAATGTATCCTTTTTTAAGGGAGAAATATGATTAATTATCTTAAGCAAGTCAGAATAGAATATTTTGATGAAACACAAGAAGAATTGTGTTTGTAAGATTAAAAACCTGGAACAAATGTCTAAAGTCCCCATAAATGATAAAGCATTAACAGGAAAAAATACTGCTGGAAATAAAGAAAAGAATATACCTTCCAAATCCTTCCCACTAGCTGCAGCAGCAACTAAGTTGGCTTTAATTTGCTGGCGCAATCCATTTCTCCTATCAACTATGTCC
This sequence comes from Croton setiger, assembly GCA_948099555.1. Lineage (NCBI taxonomy): Eukaryota > Viridiplantae > Streptophyta > Magnoliopsida > Malpighiales > Euphorbiaceae > Croton > Croton setiger. The sequence goes on from CANUEY010136680.1 coordinate 38,600, forward strand.
AAATCATCGCCTCCAGTGAACAAAGATACATATTTCTCAGTCTTGGGAAAAAACTGCAAAAAAGAAAAATTAACATGTATTATTTGATGCGCAACAAAGCTTTTTACTAGCATAGTTCTCCTAAAATACTAGGGGATCGATCAATGTCTCTAGTAAGCACTTAGAAAATTTTAAAATTCTGAACAGAATGTCTATAAAAGACAGCAAAATAAATATTCTAGGAACAAAAACATATTATATGATATTGGCTGTCAGCTAAGGTAAAGGATTTAAATTGAAGCCCACATTGAAAATATGCTATTTCAACAAAAATTTAAATGATATACAGAAGCTTACCCTGACATATTCAAGATCTTCTTTCAATTTGGAAAGCTGTTCAGCAATCTCAGCATCTTGTGCCTGACTAGATGAAGCACGTTGCAGTTTCTCCAGACGCCTTATCCTTCGTTCTACCTTCCTTCTTTCTGAACAATGGAATGTTGCTTTCTAGGGTCAGTCACAACACTTAAGCCCAATGCAGAATGGACTTAGCATTTAACAAACTGTGCACATCAGCTTAATTTTTTCAAACAAATGACATTACCAAAAAATTTGATCTTCCTATCTCGCAAGAATATTTTGCGTTCCAAAGCCAAACGTGTATGAATCTCCTGTTGCTTTTTAAGTCCTTCTAACTTCTGTTCTTGAGCCTCTCTTACTTCAGGAGGAAGTTCCTAGAACGAATTAACACTCAAATTTTAGCATTTAAAATTGAACACATAAAATAACACTCAAACAAATTAACCATAGTATCATATCAGGTCCCAACTTGTCAAACTCATCCTCAATCATTAATACATATTTCTGTCTACTCTACTGATACTCGTACATTCATAAATTTCAATTCAGCATAGAAGAAATTCAACGAGAGTAAAGTTAAACGATACAAAATAAGACCTAAATTCCATTGACAGATAAAAGTAAAAAATGAAATTGATTGGAAACTAACAAAACCCTAGTTCTTTTTAGTTTCAGTTTTTTTTTTTTTTTTCCTTCTTAATATTTATCAGGAGGATGAAAATGAGCAACATGAAGAGAATCAAATAGTAATAGTTTACCTTGCGAAGCATGCGCTCGGTGGAGCGAATCTGATTTTTAAGAGAAACGGACTTAGGCTTTGGCTTCTTCTCGACGCCAATTCCCTTGGATCGCCGCCCCACAGGAGGCTTTCGTTCAGCGACTCTACGCTTCCCGTAGCCGCCATGGGCCATCGCTACCTCGGGCTCGGTGGCAGCTCCTTAGTTTAGCTCAACAACAGAGAGAAAATGGTTTAATGTTAGGGGTAGAAGACAGATATGGAGCTCTGGTGGACTTCAAGTTTGAGCTATGCCCGATAGCGATGGCTTCCCTCCTTTCCTCCCTTTGCACCGTTTTATTCATTCACCAATCACCATTACAGCACACTAATGCCCCTAATTTCCTTTTTCTTTTGACAAAGACCAATGCCCCTAAATATGTTAAAAAAATTACGGTTATATAAAACCTCGGTCCCACATGATTTAAATGGCATAATACACAATTTGCTACCGAAACTATCATCCAAAAATACTTTTGGCTCTCTAAACTTTGCGATTTGAATTTTGGCTCACTTAACTTTAAACCATTGGTACAATTTGATAGAATGAGATAGGCGTCTGCAATACACATCCGAGGATGTAATTTTCCTACAACAAAACCACAACTTTGCCAAGATCAAATTCAAACTTCGTCATCTTTCTCTTTCAGCCAGATAATTGTATACTAAAATTATTCATCTTCAATTTCCAACAACGAACAGAGGAAATGAATAGAAGAAATAATATGTCTATTAGAATCGTTTCTTTACGAGAGTTATAAATATAATCTTACTTTTGCTAAATTGTACACCATTTGACTGATCACTTAGCTTCTTTATTTACCATCCACAAAAAATGTCATCAAAATAGCAGGAGTTTACATTAGAAGGAAGAGCTCGAAGATTCAGAATTGCTTTCATACTCTCTTGCTAATTATCAGAAAACCTTGATAATGTTGTTTCAAATTTTTTAGTTGCATGCAAATTACCGACTTGCAAAATCTCTTTGCTTATGGCTATCTGTAGTCTAAAAGGTCACTAAGCTCTGGTTTCCGTTCGATATGGTAAATCGGCCAAATGTGACAAGTCATTCAAATTTTAGAGAGAGATATCATCTCCGCAACCGAGTAGCATATCTCTAAAAGGTTAAAGATTTTATGAATTATTTACGAAATGATCCCCAAAACTTTATTCTTTTTTCGGTTATTAGACAAAACGAATAAAATTTTATTAAAACTTTTATAATTAAATTAATTTACTTTCTTTTATTTTTTTTGTCATTTTCATCAACACAAACAAAATCAATATCTGAAAAGAAACAAAGTATTTGAAAGACATTTTCCTCTACCAGTAAACGGGTTCTAGCCAATTTTACAGTGAACGTATAATAAAGAATTATATGAATCCAAATCTAGTACAAGTAATGAAAGTTGATTCAAGTGCTTGAAGAGCATATTTTATCAAAATAACTTCCTCCATAAGTTATTAATAGGGGAGAGCATTCGGTGAACTGAAATCGAATCAAAATTTCGGTTTTCGGTTAACCGAACTCCATAAAATACTAACCAAAACCGAAAATTTTTTGGTTAACCGAAAATCAAAATTTTTAGTAAACTGAAAAACTAATCGAAAACCGATATTCTAACCGAAATTCTACAAAACAACATTGTTTAAAAAAAACTTAATTACTTATCATGTTATGGTCTTATAAAATGACGTTGTTTAATAAAGTGTAATTCGGTATTTAATAGTCAACCGAAATAATCAAAAATTTTAAAATACTAACCGAAAATCGAATCGAAAAATAAAAAATAAAAAATATTCAGAAATTCCACTAACTGAGATTTTAGTAAAAACCAAATTCTGGTCAGCCTTAGTTATTAGTTTCATGTTTTTGTGGTTCAATTGCTTAACTCGTATCAAATAATATAATTCCAATAGAGAGAAAACATAGAAAATGCAAAGAGATTTAGCTTAAATTACAAAGGGGAAGTGGACAATGGGTAGTTTAAGTATTTAAATTATGCCAGTAAGGTTAATTTGGTAAAACAACATAAAAATTAATGAAAAATAGTGTACAAAGTAAAGGGATAAAAGAGGATTCTTTGAACAAAATGACATTTTTGTATAACAAAATTAAAGGATTAAAGAGTTTTTTTAAAAAATAGAGGGATAACTCAAGTCATCTCCTTTGATTTGTCTCCCTTAAGGCTAACGTCGGTGATTTGTCACCAGTCATAGCCTTCCTTATTCCCTTTTTCTAGTTTGGTTTTCCTTTCTTTCGTTCTCTTCTTCTTGTTCTGGTGGTGGTTGTTTTTTTTTTTTTTCATAGCTTAAAGGTTTTCTTGGATCTTTGCCACTTTTATGTTTAGTAACTATTTCAACTAATTTGCAAGGTCCTTCATAGTTTGTAAATTTTAGCTTGTATCTTTCTCCAGCGTTGCAAGATCAAGGCCAACTTCGAGAAAATACTTCCATTTGCCTTATGCTTTATTAAGTCGATGAATGAATTTCCAGTTCCTTCAGAAAAGGGGAAGTGGGTAACACAATAGATGCTGACTGAAGTTCCACACTTTACATATCATAAATGATAGGTTGTTCCCCTTCAAGTTCAGATATAACAATTAATGAATCAGTCATTCCAAGGGAGAGGGGTTCGGACTTTGGAATTGGATTTATAACCTGTAAAAAGTAAGGCTTGAATAAGATGTCTAGAGAAAATAATGTGTTAGATCAATTTCTAGAATCCAATATTACCTTCTTATTATCTTTGACATATCCGATAGCAACCTCTCTGCGCAAATACGCTCTTTCAGAGAGCTCACCGAACGAAGGTGTCTCCCCTTCCTTCATGTAGAGGCCAATATCCTACGAGAGAAAAATAAGTTGATTAAATAAATAAATTACCAACAGATAGTAGTGCATCTGAGTTTAGTTCTAGATTAATTACATTGTTTTCGAATGCTTTGAATTTGGTTATGTTATGAAATGATAGCCTCACACTATTTGCAGCAAAAAAAAAAAAAAAATCATTTTACCATGAATATAAGAAAAGGTTAATTTATGTTGCCTGTATCCTTTGCATGGTGTATGTGTGTGTGTGTGGCTTATCAGTAATTATCTGCCTGAATATCTCCAATCTGATGACTGCATGAAAGCCAAAGCAAAATTTTAGAAAGTGAGTTTACCTTGATATAAATTTCATCACCGTCTGCGTTTAGAATGTCTTTCCACACCTCGTTCAGTTCATTGTTCTCCGCCACTATCATGCAAACAGATAATTACTCCTCAAATCTAACACTGCAATACCAGAATAAATATGAATTGCAAGAATGATTGAAAACCTTGAGCTGTGACAAGGCTCATTAATTCCTCTGCTGCTATATAAGTAAGGGTCGGCTTTATTCTTGAAATCTGATAGGATTTCGTAATTTGTTAAATATACATAAAAATTCATGATATTACTTGAAAACAAAACAATAAGTTCGTTCAGGGAGTTTTACTTGTTTGCCTAACTTTGAGTCGACAATCTCTGCAACAAGATTTTGTACCTGAAAACACAATCCAAAAGGAAAAAAATTGTTAATCTTCAGAAATTTAAACAGAGGATTCATGTCGATCAAGTCTATTAAGTAAAACCATATTTACCATCACTCCAAGCTCAATGCAGATGTTTTCTGCAAGGAGAAGAGAAAATGCAGATTGCTTATCTGCCCTGGATGGTTCTGAAGAGAAAAATGGATAGAAGGTTGTCTTCAATCTTATACAGCCAATTATTGTAACCTTCAAGAATTTGATTTCAGTATTGTTACCTCCAATAAGCCATTCCCTATCTGATATTACAGCAATTGAAAATGGAAGATCTTCATCTTTCTTATAAGAATCCTGAATATGGATAATGGTCTCCTTTAAGGTATCATAATCCATGGGATTTCCTATCTGCATGATTAAGAAAGCCACAAAGGGTCAATAGGTACAGAGCAAGTTTCCCAAGAAATGACAAAGTAATGAAAAAGCCGGAGCAGAATTTCTCCTGGTCGATTGAAACAGGCTGTACCCTATGGGAAACTCTGACGTTTTTGAGTTTGCCTTTACCAGCACCATCACTTGCTCTTTTTCTGTCTTCTAATGGTACATCTGACAAAATTTCCTGCATATACACACATAATGCAGTCAATTGTAAAGCACAATAACTATGCGAGGTTCTTAAAAGTTTCAAAGTTACATATATTAATTGATGATAAGAGAATTTACATGTCATATAAATATCATCAAACAAAACTAGGGAAAAAAAGGAAGATGGAGAAGAAATGGAGAAAAACACAAAAAAGTATAGTTCGGATTTTCACTTGGATTGCCAATAAAAATTTAGTTATATTAACAACTGGTGTAGCCTAGTTCCTTTTTATCAGGGAGTCTTGGGAGCAGTAGTATAGCAGTATGAATGTAAGTTGTATTGACACCTACGATGAGTGATGACCACCCCAAGTTCAATGTGCCCAAGGGTGAAGTTCCAAGAGGCAATACGAATTTCCATTTTATGGTCAGTAATCACACAGTCATCTTGAATCTAAGCAAAATAAAAGGAAAAATAAAAGTTAAAATCCATTGTACGGATAGTATAACTTCCCTTTTACATATCAGACACTGTAAAGTTCCAAGGTAAATTCCAATTTGACCTTGAAATCGTAATTGATAAAGCCTACTAGGTTAATAAAACTCATGAGAACAGCCTAGACATTAGGTAAATCATTCAGCAAAGATAGAACACAAAAAGAATTCAGTAACTATAGTCACACATCAGGGGTCTCCTCCCAATTAAACATTTATTTTTCATCCTTTGCTAACTAAGCCTGAAGGCATCTTTTCTTCCAGAGCCTCAAGTGAAGCAGCATAGAATAGTGTGAAGTTCAAGCATTCATGAGAATTGAGAAGACAACATATAGCCACAATTTTAATTCTTAATCCAAACAGCATAATCAGATAAATAAATATTAGTAAGAGATATTTTACATACATTTCCATTCATCAAGAAGACTTTTACAGTCACCAAATATAAGAAGCAACTCTAATTGAAGTATAAAGATATGGGATGCACAACTAAATTTGATGAGCAGTTATGACCTAAACTAAGAAGTGTGGAGATTTAGTAAAAGCATACCAATATACTTCCAGGCCCGAGATAATTATCATATTCTTCAATCATTCCCACAACATCTTGGCGCCATCCAAGTAAAAGTATACATTCTTTTGGTCCGAGAGATAAGTCTGATGTCTGTACTTACAACCAAAACAATCAGACAACCGACTCATAACCCAAACACATGATTTCATAAATTCTCTCTTGAAAATATACCTTTGACCCGGATTTTTTGGGCCGTTTTACAATATTTTCAAGTCGTTTTCTTATTTCTGTTTTATAATTCATATCTTCAATATCTTTTTCAATTTTAAGATTTTGTGAAGAAGTTCCTTCTCTAAAATCGTTAGCATATGTAATTTCAGGTCTCTTCTTCCCATGGACAGGCCCAATGAACAAAATCTACATGAAGATAAGAAAAAGAAAATATGATCAGCTCAGTAACCTATATTTTTCTTGATAAATAAGAGCCATCTATAGTTAATAATAATATAAAAATAAACATGGTTATCAACAATGATAAATTGAGAACACTTAACGCCAAAATAATCTATAAACATGATGTCAGTCATATCCCAGAACTGAATTGCAATCACAATTTTAAAGACTTCCATATGTAGATTTTAATTTTTAATCCATAAATTTATAGAGAAAACAGCAAAAATTAGCAGTCTTTATCCAAAATCAGACCAATAAGAACTAATGTTTAAATGGTTCACATCTGAAGCTCCACGCAACTGTTTTATGCTACTCATTAAAAATATGATTTTGACTGGATTGTCATTATTGCATTAAATTTAGAAATTAACAGGAAGAAGGGACGAAGTTGAAGAAATTCATCATATTCTACATACTTTGTCATTTTGCTGCAGAACTTCATGATCATTTGGGTGGAAATATATCTTGCCACTCCGGTAAAGACCACAAACAACTACCTAAAAAGATACCCATTTAGTAAAAGAAAACTACATATCAGAATGCATCGAAATTTTCTTATAATAGAAGATCATTTGAACTGTTATATCACCTTTTCAAATCCACATCTCAGTTGCCTATATTTCATTCCTGCTAGATCAGGGAAATTGCAGATATTAAATACATTCTCTGCAACAAGTAAACAAAACATGGTACCAGTTAGTGTTTTAGTACAATTTCTAGCATCAGATGATGGAAAATAATCTCATTCAGGAACATTTCTTCAGGAACAAAGAAATGATGGAGGTGAAAAATATAAAGACAATAATTTACAAAAGCATAAATATAATGAATCTAACAATCAACATTCTACTATTTACATGGGATATGTTTGACCAATATAGAATGACCCAAGTGGTGTAACAAATAGTCAACTATACATAAGGTGGGAGGTTCAGGTTTGATTTGCTTGTAATGATTTTGTTTGGAAAATGTAGGATAAACCACAAAACACAGCAAGGTCAAGCGTAATATATGTTGGTTATGGTTAGTGTGAAACTGTAAAAATTGGAACATATTGTGCATGCAAATTGATCAGGGAAGTAACATGAAAACATCTCATGGCTGAAAGGGATTAAGCTTCCCAATTTAAGATGAAACACCAATGTGATAGTTTAAGAAATTAGCTAGTTCACTGGCATATTATATTATTTTAAAAATCAAGCAAAGATAAAGCAACTTATTATATGTATCTGTGTTATTTTGTTATAAAATTAAGCAAGATCACACAGTTAAAGAAACTATCTTACTGTCTCCTAATATCTCTATCAATCTGAAAATAGATGAGAAAGAAGACTGGCAGTCATAAATTGAAAAAGAGAACTCATACAGTACTTTGATAATTGAGCAAATGCCTGTAGATTTTTATCAGCCCCTGTTGTCGAGAGCACTGAACAAATAACTTAGAAGTGACATTTTCCACTGGCGCTACTTTCACTCCTGATATTGACTTTAACAGAGAACATGTATTGGAGTTTGAGACCTACATGTCAAAATCGATGTCATATCAACTTGATAACTTGCACAACAAACCTTGCGCATAATTGTCACTAGTGCAAATACCTCAACAATGGTTGGGATAGACTCCATCTTCATAATTGGTTGAAGGGCAAGCACAGATAGAAACGCATTGGTATCAACTTCATACCTAATATTGTTAAGATCTAAATCAATATCCTTTTAGCCAAGGTATATCAAACATATATTCTGATGCCATTAAAGACAAAGAACCCATATGTGAGCATGCAGTGCTGGTACACTCATTTTCATCATTGCTATGAACCATGTGCACCCCCACCCAGAGATTCCCTCTTTATTGCCCCATTCCCACTGAACATACTCTGGTGAGATCAGACGTAACAATGTTTTATACCAGCCATGATACTTTCAGGGTTATAACAAGCAATGCTACTACAAGAAACTGAAGCAAGTTCATGAAAGAGAATGGAAGGGCCGACAACAACACTAAGTGGACAATGAAAAACTTAAGGAACCCAAGTTTGCTAAAAGAATGGCTCCTGAATTTCATTCTTGCAAACGTACCATGTTCCCAAACAAGTGTCACTTTTGCAAATTTTAGAAACAATAACAGCATTTCTCAATTCTTGCCAGTATAATCCATGAGAAAAAATTGTTGAAAAATTAAAAAGAGTGATAAGGTCGCATTGTCCTACATTTTATTATAACCTAGACTAATTAATTATTTTCTTAAGGGACATGAAAAGTGCAAAGGTGATACTTATTGGGTATTGAGGGAGTATTAGTTGAATAAGGTAGCTGCTCACGACTCAATCAATTTGGAAAGAAAACCATGAGATAAAAAGTAAAAATTAAAATAAAAAAAAAAAAGTGAACTCCAACCCACTATATGTATTATTTGGAAGATTCTTAGTTATTTTTAAGGACAAAAAGAGTCAAAGAAATGTGTTAATTGTCTCTAATATATATAGAAAACAAATATCAAGAATCATCATCAATAATATAAGCTTCACATGAAACTTCATATATAAACTGTATGTTGATAAATTTTCAATGTAGCTAAATTAATATGTTACTTTGATCAAACACTTAGAAGGCACTGCCCTTTTAAGTTGTAAATGAAGATAGCTAAGTTATCATGCCTTGTCACTATAATTTTTCTACGTGATTCATTAAACAAATCTACAAGTCACATTATTCGCAGGTTAATGTGAAACATACAGTGACACTTCCAACAATTATCAGATCTCTATAACAAAAAGCAATTTTGGCATTCTTGTAAATACCAGAAGATGATTTCCACAATGATTTGCAAGAAGTGTCTTGCAAACATATGTAATATTGAATGAACAAATAAATAAGTAAAAGTAAAATATCCTTTAAATGTTTTTATTTTGTCTTACCGATCCCCCTTTGTTGCTGGCAAAATAATTATTGCACGTGCCTTGTTAGCTGCAGCTCTTTCAAATGATTTTGTTAAGCTAAGGCTGCAACTGTGGAAATGAAAGCAAAAATCTAAGAAATGCAGGGAGACAATTCTTGGTAAGATACTAAATTCAGTTACAGTTTATATATTCTAGTTCTGTAGCTTCCCAGAACAAACAAACACACCTTTTAGTTAGAACATCAATATGGTTAAGATCTTTGGCAAAATTGTCAGCTAACTTGTCAATCTGCTTCCTTGGAAGATCCGACATAAGAAGAATTCTCTGCCTCCTGCAAAGACCAAGATGACATAAATCAAACAAACTAGAAAACAAGGACACAAACTGACAGAGAAGACATACCAGTAGCATAAGAGCCAATTACCTAGCTGTAGCAGTACCTAAACGGACAGCAAACTCATGATACTTATTTAGTTGCTTAAGTATGGAAGTCAATTTACTGTTTACACCACAAATTATGATATGATCTGCCTCATGAACTTGCACTTGTGCACCTTCCCGCAGCCTTTGCATGTTACTCTGTCAAAGTGATTATCCTAAGGATGCTAATAATATGAACAAGATTTAGGTATTAGTTCTTGTTCCAGTAGTTTACCCTGAACTGCTCTGTCATAGTGCTCAGTAACCGAGAGTAGAACAATATGCCCCATATAGCAAGAAGAAAGCCAATAACACGTTCGACACGTGTTCTTTGCTGCAGTTCCACATGCAATTAAGTTCTTTAGTCATAGTGGACATAATTTAGCTATTATGGAACAAGCATTACATTTAAAATGAGAAAAATATATATGAGACTCATGCAATGATGCAACTTCGTCACACCTTTAGATGAGTAGATGATGAACAGAGGCATGCCCAAGCTTCCCAAAAGCAATCCTCCAGAGACTGTGTTCTACCTCTGTGTCATTGAGGGTAGCGTAGAACCAGATCAATAGGGAAAAAGCAAAAATACATATGCAACAAAATTCAATTCAGTGAAAAATAAATCAACTAATTGAGCACCTAAAGGTATGAAGAGTTTAGACTTGTAATCTTATAGTCTTTACAGCAACCTAACTCGTTTTCTCATATATAGCTTACAGTCTTGCACTCTTAATATTATTTATATTTTGATAAAAAAAAATTCTTGAAAAGAGTTGCTAACTGTTGAATGGGCCCATACACACATGGGTTTATAAGGGGATGGAGCGTTGGAACCTATCTTACTCAAAGCCAATCGGCTTATGCCAAATCCAACCCTCATTCCATTATAAGCCCTTTGAATATTATATTATTTATCCAATGCAGGAGTATTCACTTTCTAACACTACCTAATAACCAGATTGGCAAACTAAACATCCAAGATATAATAGTTTTGACAGAAGTGATGATCCACTCCTGGGAATGACAATATTGCTTCATAACAAGTAGTCTTTTCGAAGGCCAAGATAGAAAATAGCAGAAAATAAGAAGATAAATCATAGAGTTCTTTCGATTAAAATCTCTCCAGGCCTTTAATGTACACAATGCATCTCAGTTTGTTCTCCTCTTCTCTGTCCACTACAGATAACCTAAGAACTGAAGGCCAAAGAAAGTGAAATGTGAACTTGGGAATTTATTGAGCAAGAGATGCTAGAAAGTAGAAACAAAAGTACCTCTAGATGTGACACATGCATACAAACCCACGAATATACACAAACACGCACACTGAAAGGTCAGGTCATTCCCCATATGATAGTAACTCAATAAGTGAAAGTGATGCTTCATCACAGAATTCTCCTGAAAAAGCAGTGTGTGGATTACCTAAACTTGTAGAATAGGAAACCACCAATCACAATGAATGAGAAGCAAGCTACAAGTAGCATTACAAAGGACCTACAAAAAATTTAAAAAATATATTTATCAAGAAAAATGCATGCAGATTTCAATTAATATATACAAAAGACAAACAAATCAAAATAGCAGCAGTATCTATTATTGGCATACAACAGCAAGTTTCTTGATTTAATCTGTGCACAGATGCCAACTCTTTGATATCTTTTATAACTCATTAGAACTTAGACTGATAAGAAAATTATAATGAACCATATATTACAAATTTATCAAGCAAGGCTCTGTACACATACTTCACTTCAGATTTAATGTTTTCAACACTTTTTAAAAAACAAACGCAGTACTGCAAGGGCTAAACTAATCATTGTAAACTCTAAAGTAAACATCAATCTAGGTCTCGAGTATTTAATGATAGCAAAAAATATCATCATTAGTTCAAATGTAGCCAAGTTTCAGCAAAACATCAACAAAAAATATCAATCATATAAATTTTATAATGATACAATACTAAAACACAGGGCAGGAAAGCACATGCCAACACCTAATTTTGCAAATACACCTGGCTAACTTGCTGTTTCAAATCTGCTTTCATAAGAAAATGCAAATTCCATTTTCCCCTTAATTCTTAAGTGTAGTTGCATCAATTTAGCTAGGGCTGAAAATAAGCCAAGCTACTTGTGAGCAACATGAGACTCGGTTCAACAAAAGTTCATTCAACTCAAAAAATAAATGAGCCAAGCTTTCAAGCTCATTTAATAAATTGTGGAGCTCGAGCTTGGCTAATAAGCTCAAGCTTGTTCCCAAGCTTATATAATATATTAATAAAAAAACTGAAATCATGCTAGTAAAAATTTCTTGAGCTTAGGTCAACTCATTTACAATCCTAAATTTGACAATATGATGTTATGATGAAATTTTAATGTTCCAATTCCTGTGAAGAAAAGGAATGCCTTACAAATATGAATGAAATGTCAAAATTTCAACTTTAAAATCTTCTTTGAAGCAGCAGATTGAGAAATGCATTCATAATCAAACAAAAAACTCACTGTTTCACTTACGTTGCCACGTTTCTTTCAACTTGGATGTTGAACAAATAGATTAAACGTCTTAGGGTCCACTGAAGATCTTGAAAAGAAGGGAAGGACACATCCAACCCAAGAGGTGTGGGCTTATTTAAGGCATTAGATATACAAGCAAAAGGTGAACTTGTAGCTCCAATAGTAAAAACAGAACACGAAAATGAATCTTGAACTATCTTTATCATTGCATTTACAAAATTTAACCGCACTAATCTGAATATGCAATATGCTGAAATAAGTCCAATCGTGGATTTAACTTCGCAATCCTGCACATAAAATGAACTGTATAAATTTTTTTACTACAAATTACAACTAAGAGATACACAAAGGAATACAAATTACAACTAAGAACACATAATTTAACGCATTCAGTTATCCACAAGTTAAGCAGATAAATAAGCCCAAATATGAAATCGTCTTTTTTAAAGAACTTCTGAGATGAGCAAAAGAAAAAGCTCCCAACCAAATGTATCGATACCATCTCAAACAAACATTAACGTAAGCAAACCATTTATAGTTTTATTTTGGAAAAAGCATCATCCAGGCAGAGAAAGCTAGCAATACATTACACTGTATTCTAAGTAAACAAAACAAGCAGCAGACAGTGCATGGTGATGAAACTGTAGTTTAAGCTTCATCCATGTCAAGTTCATTTAAATTAATTCTGACCTGGGAAACAATATTTTGCATTATTCTGATGAACTCGGGTTTTGAATCATCAGAAATATCCAGCCAAGCAGCAGTACAGTTCAACTTATTCCCTAGCCTCTGATCATTATTGCATTTCGAATCCCCTGTAGAAGTATTATCAGAGTTTATTTGAAAATATTTTGTGCACAGTACATTCAAGGAAAAGGCCAACTCTAATTCTAAAACGCAAGCTTCTTATGCTGCGGTCCCCTCACCGCAAACAAAAAACCCGGCACGTCTGAAATATACTATTCTGAACTTGGCACATATAGCTTGCTAATGAGAAATCTGCAGCCCGATGCTCCAAAGAGGAACCACAGAATTGGGTGCAGATTATACATTGATATGATCCATTCCTTCAGCATGTGTTGAATCCAAAATTCAGACTATTAATAAGGACTTTAGGGGAGGTTTGCTGTTTGCACATCATTATAACTAACTAATTAGCCAATACATATATGAGTTGAGATGGGCCACTCCATCATCAACAACGAAGAAAGGACCAAAGGATCAAGAATTTAGCGCAATTATTAAGTCCAGGTAAACATATCCCATCGAAATCTCAATGGAGATAGAACTGCTGAAATTGAACGATACATTTTACTAAGAGTGAAAATAGATAGACAGATAGATAGATGGATTATAAGTAGGTCGGAAGGTAGGTAGGTGCCTCGTAAGAAAGAAAAATTATTGTACACAGTAATAGTCTACACTCTGACTACTCTCTCGCGTTGTTCAATGCCACACATCAAAAACTACAGCAGCGACCACCACTAATTCAAGAGCTTATGTAAAAATTCAACAAGTAAGACTGTTAATCACTCACCAGGGAACTGAATTCGGAGATTAAGTTCATCTACAGCTGAAGCCTTAATCCACCATAATTTGCTTCGCCGTGATTTCCTGTTGAATTACCGGTCAGTATCATAATCCATATACTGCACAACTTATCCATATATACAAAACAACAGAGCAACATGCCTATTTACACAACTATTGATATAACAATTTGTATGGAAAATTATGATTGGAAAAAAGAAGTAATTGAACCAATCTCTATATAAATACAAATAAATACTAATGAAAAAAAATGCATGCAGAGCATTTTCTGAATGGCCAACAACAACAAAGAAAACACGAAAATTCAATTGACAGATCAATAAAACACGAAAACTGGCAATGAGAGAAGTAGAGAAGCACCTCTTCCTAGAAGAAAGACGAATATGATTGAATTTGGGGACTCCAACTGGTAAATGTAATGGTTGAGAAGTCTGTAACAGACTAAAATACATCGCTATGATATCTTTTTGCTCTGAGAAGCAGTTCGACCTCTATGTGTTCGAAGAAAATACAGAGAGAATATGAGAGGCCAAGATTGAATAAGATAATTAACAAAAATGCATCCTTCTGGAAATTAAAACAGAGTGGAGAGGGAGGGAGAGGGAGAGGTGGTGGGGTAGAAGAGAAGGTAAAAAGCACGCTTCCTTTTGTTTGTGATCTTCTGGGTAGTTTAGCTCAGTAGTTGATGAGAATATGTTGGGACCACTGGGCAAAGTCAGTCGTCATATTCAAGCACTTCCAATCAGTCCCCACTCTAGTACACAAAAATCTCTAAGCTACAACAGCCTGCCTGTTTATTGTTTCTTTTTATTTTATTGACAATTTCAAATGTGCAAAATCTGTACGTATTTTCCTGGAATTTGTCAGAATCTACCATTATAAAATTATATAAGTATGATGCTCATTGATCAGACATTAAATAGATCCCATAGAATAAATATTTTAAACTCTGTCAATCCAATAAAATATAGACACTTTCTAGAATATTCATAATCTCAGATTTTCTACAAAAACAGTCCGCCTGAAACTGGATACTTAATTATAGTAAATATCAATTTTTACAGTAAATGCCTAACAAATAGATACCTATACACACTAATTTTGCATAACAAAGCCATGGCCATTCATTTTTTCCCCTATAAATACAGGAATCTCCATAAAAATCATTTGTTGCCCACTGTAGGGTTTAAAACATAAAATTATTTAAAAGTTTTGTTTGTTTTTAAACTATTATTATATTTTACAATAATAGGTTTGAGGGTGGGAGCATCAAATAAAAATAATTGCCACCCCCAAATTTTTTATTACTAACGATAATAGGTTTTGTCCGATTCTATTTTAGCCGCATAATCTTTCCAATTTTAGAAAATTGATTCTATTTGACTAATTTTTTATCTTACACAAAATTTACTAATGGAAATAACAGATATGTATAAGTAAATATGTAATTTTCAAGGACATATTCTATTCTAAAATTTATAAACCAATTATTATAAATAAATAGTTTAAAAACAAATCCAAAGCCTATTTATCTCATAAACCCAATTGTCTTTCCACGTGTTTCCCGGACCCCAGAGCCGAGCACAAGAAGCAAAGTAATAAATTAAACTGATGTTCGCATTAATTTTGTAAAGAAACTGGTATGATGGCCCCCTTCAATCTCCCACTCCCACTCACACCATTGTTATTGCACTTGTTTCTCTCTCAAATCACCATCGCCTTCTTAAATTGGACATTCGCATTTCTTTCATGTCAAGTTACAAATAAACAATTCTCTAAAAATTAAGCAAAATCATACGGTGTTTGTCGTTTAAGTTAGTAATTCGAAATATTTATTTTTAGTCGAAAAATCATTTAATAGCAGAGCCCAAACAACGAGGCGTACTATGAATCTAAAATACACGTGTCAAACGCTAATCTGTGAGTAAGCAATGTCCACCTCAACTACTGGTACACGTGAACACTTCACAGTCCTTATTTGCCCAGGCAACGGGGCGGGACCAGTACCATCTATTATCCATGTGTAATTTTGCATTACGTACTTCCAAATTCGCTGCTACACCTTTTCAAAAAAAAAAAAAAAAACTTTGCGGTACCTAATCGCCAAAAGTAGTAGAGAAGCTGGTTGGGTTTTACCTGCGACAGTTCCAGGCTTTAGGCCTTATTGTTGTCATGCAGCCCATCCCGTTTCAGTTTTGAGCAGGCTAGGCCCTAAACGAAGGGGGTTTTTGAGATCTATAAATTAGAATTGGACTGAAAAACATTATAGATGATGTTCTACTTAAACTAGTGCAGTGAGAAAGTATTATATTAACTCCAGAAATTGAATCCATTCCCTTACACTATTCTATTTCTGATGGGAAAACAAAAAAATACAGAGCAAAAGTTTTTTACAGCTCTTATTACTATTGTAATACATATCCTTAAACTACCAGAACTTATTAAAACTATCTTGCAATCACCTGAGATTCAGAGAATCCATCTTCTGAAATGTCATAAAACAAATCATCACTCTTACACAACGCATAAACAATATCAACCATACTAGGCCTCCTTGATGGATCTCTATGCAGACATGCCACTGCAATATTCATAACATTCATTATACTCTCCATTGAGAATGACTCTTCTAACATATTCTTATCCATCCATTCTTTCAAAATTTTCTCCTTTCTCTCATCATTTCCTTCCCAGATTTGAACAGCTTTTGCCCACAAAACCTTCCCTTCCTCCTCATTCGCTTCCTTCCCCGATATAAGCTCGAGCAAAACTACCCCAAACGCGAAAACATCCATTTTCGTTGATACTACTCCGTCTGTTAGATATTCAGGTGCAATGTACCCTTGAGTACCAACAATATGCATTGTTATGGCATTGCAGCCAGATTTTGCCAGTCCAAAGTTGGCAATTTTCGCTCTCATTGTTGAGTCTAAAAGAATATTGCTACTTTTGATGTCTTTGTGCACAACCCTTGGTCTAGTGTGCTCATGGATGTATTGCAAGCCATTGGCAACATCGATTGCAACGCGTAATCTTGTCTTCCAGTTTAGCTTTTCGTTCTTGTTGCTATGTAGCCATGAATGAAGAGAGCCATTTTCTATGTATTCATAGATTAGATAGCAATTTGCATCCTCCGAATCTATGCAGAAACCTTCTAGCTTCACCAAGTTGCCATGATTTACCTTCAACAAACAAATTACTGTGAGTTTCTTGCATGTAAAACCCATTAAAGTCTAAAAACTAGGATTGATTATGAGAAATTTTATGGTCATTGGACACATCCTTGCTATGCTTAATAAGTTAAATTCATTTGCTGTTGACACCTATAAAATTGGCTTGTAATCCTACCACCATAGGAGAAATTTGGTAGTGAAAGAAAAGGAATAACAATTTGAAAAGGGAAAGAGCAATAAATTAAACAAGATTCCAAAATATAACAGTCCAATTGAGGGAGGAAATTAAAAATACCTTAAAAACAAAATGTATGTTAAGACTTCTAATTTGGCTGTAGAAGAATAATTGCATTATTAAATTTAAATTAGCTAGTATTTTAATTTTTTGTCCTTTTGATTAAGATGGAAGAGGATGTCACAAAAACATTTGATAATTGTGATTTTGGCTTATCAACAGAAGCACATTCCAAAGTAAAGGGCCAGGCTGACTCAAATAGAACGTCAATGTCCTATTATTTGATACCTAACTATATTTATAACTTGAAAGCCTTCCACCCTACGGGATGCTCATGATATAATGACAAAATTAACACTTCAAAATCAACAAAAATTGACAGGTCACTTCATCTAACCATCAATTAATTTTTTTTAATACAAGTCATAAACTGATGTCCTTTTCTGATAGGATAATTTAGTTTGTCATGCTCAAGCTTTTCTTCAGTTTTAGTTACATCCCTCAGAAATCAGATTTATGCTACCATGTCCTATGATCGATGATCAAGATTATCTTCTAATTCCATTTGGGATAATTAGCTTTTAGTTCTTAGTGGCTAAATCTTTAAGAATTGCAAAGAATTTTGAAACTGGCTTTGATCCTGTAACTCTAATTGGAATTGAGAAATAAAGAAAAAGTGAAAAGTATAATATAAAAAGAACTTTTACCTTCTGTAAGATCTTAAGCTCCTCATAGGCATTCCACTTCATCTTCTTGATAGCAAAATCTTCCCCATGAATCTGCCCCTTATAAACAGACCCTTGAATTAAAAAATTCTCATCAAACCCATCAGTAGCTTCTTTCAGTTCCTCTATCTTGAAAACCCTGTACTTGTCCAAGCAATCTGAAACATCTGCCATCAAACTTGCTTCCATGTCCTTTAAACCTTTATCTCCTCTATAGAACTGGAGCCTCCGCTTCTCCTCATCTTCTTCCCTCCTCAACTTACCTTCTTTATAAATCCATAACCCACTTATCAAAATCAACAGAACTCCCGTAATTCCAAGTCCAACAGCTAATCCAATTATCAAACCTTTTCTTTCTTTCCTCCCAGAAGGCGCAGGAGGAGGAATTACAGGTTGTGACAATTGTGGAAGTCTATTGACTGGAATAAATATGGTATCCTGCGGCTGTATGTTGTTGCCATTAACGTCTATAATAGACTGTGTTTGAACTCCAAATCTTGAAGCAACTAGTGACAAGTTATCAGAAGGTTGAAACACATAAGATATCATAAAATTGACACGATTTTGCAACTGGGTTCGATTAGGACACTTGCAAAATATCGGAAAGATCACATCTTCGCCAATACTAAGATTGGTGGGTACAAGCGTAGGATTAACAACCTCAACAGCTTGATAAGTTGTAAGATTTTGGAATTTATTAGTAGATACCAAGTAGAAAGTATCATCCTTCTTAATTCTGTATGAGAGATTTGCAAAAGAGTAAGATACGCCAGTAGAGATATTAACAGTTTTGCAAGAACATGATAAAGGAACAAAGAGAGATTGATAAGGGATTAGAGGTGAAGATGGAGAGGAAATATTACTTGGATTTGATATCATCAGACGGCTAAGTGAGAAAAGATCACCAATGGAAGCCAGGTCAAGGAAGTCAGGAGACCTGGCTCTGTAGAAGGCATAGGTTTGACATGGATAACCAGTCTGGTTTACAGAGCAGGTGACACCTTCAGTGCTTGGCTGGGCTTGTAATTGGTTGAGAATATAATTAAAGAAGATAAAGAGGAAAAGAGAGCAGAACAAATGGGTTTTGGCTTTGGCACCCATGTCTGGTCTGATCTGGTTTTTGCACTGTCAATGGATTTTAAAGTTGAAACTCTTATATTGTGAAGATTGTATCTGTATGTTTCTAGTCAAACAAAGGTGCGGTATTTTCATCTTTCTCTATCAAAATGGGTGGATCCCACTCTTACAGAGTTTTGGATCATCCCTAATAAATTTGATGATCAACTTGACTGCCAAAAAAACCTCTGATGTTCCCCTTTTTCATAATTTTCACCTTGATCTGGAATTGCAATTAAAGGAAACAAATGCCTGATGGCTGATGCTGAAGTGAGAAGATTGATATTTTAGTGACAGAAAGGCAAAGAGAAAAAAAAAGTCCAGACCTTACGAAAGCATTGACACAAAATGGATGACTTTGACTTATATTTAAGGTGAAAGTAGTAAATTTTAGTTCTAGTAATTTTTTTTTTCTTTTGAAACGAGTTCTAGTAATTAAGCTTTGAAGAAGCTAAGCTGATATTTTGAGTCTGGGAAAGATCAACTGGCCAGCTTCTAATCCAGGGATGACTTTTCGCATAAAACGTTAGTAGAAAATATGGAGGCTTGCCGTATGGGAAAGATGAGCTGATGAGAAGAGACTTTTTGTGGTAAAAGAGCCTTAGTTAGCGTCATTAATTTGAAGCTGACTGAGATGTGAACTGAGAACAAAACTTCTGCAGCGGGGACAGTAAACATTTCTGCACTTATTACAAGCAGTAAGCAAAGCAAGAATTATTGGTGGATTACCGCCAGTAATTTGACAGTAATACTCTCCATTAGAAGGAGATGCTCTTAAGTTTAGAGTGATAATACTGAAAGCCACCATTGGACTATGATTTATCAAGTTTAGAGTAATAATACTTAATTAGCCACCATTGGACTATGATTTATTGTTTGACTACACTCACCCACCTGCTTCCCTATAAAACATGCCTTTCCCACCCACCCACCCACTAAGTTCAAAGAGGCTACCTAGTAGACCAATTTGTTATTGACATTAGTATTAGTACAATTATTGTTAATCTATCTTATTGGTAAAACAAGGTTAGATTTATTAAAAAGTAAAACAAATTTTAAGAATGATATTTCAAATTTTAAACTTAGAATTGCAGGATACAT
This sequence comes from Croton setiger, assembly GCA_948099555.1. Taxonomy (NCBI): domain Eukaryota; kingdom Viridiplantae; phylum Streptophyta; class Magnoliopsida; order Malpighiales; family Euphorbiaceae; genus Croton; species Croton setiger. The sequence continues at coordinate 59,002 of CANUEY010136680.1, forward strand.
AATAGCTCACATTAATGAAAATACAAACTCACGACTTACCAAGTCAAATATGTCCTACCAACTACCAAGTGCTCGTGATCGACTCGAGCTATCCTGCTTCTGCTTGATTGTACCTTTAATTATTTGATTATGAATCCTAAAAAAAAGCAATCCAGTGTACGAAGACATCTGCGATTACGTAGATTCCGGGAAAGGACCGCACCCAAAGGTAATGTAGAATTGTAAAAATTATAGAAGGTAAGTATATATTTTCAAATCTTCATTTCCAACCTCTAGGATCTACAATTTCATTTTCAAAGTCAAACATGCTTTTGATACTAATATCTTAATCAACTCAGATTTACCATCCTGTATTCTTTAACTAACTTCAGCTATACTACCATGAAAAGATATGAATATACAAGTAATTTGTTTAATCTAAACAAATATTAAAATGAGGGAACAAATATGGTTTAAGTACTTACAGCACTGGATTAATTACAATTCTTTTCTCCAAAGAATTATCTCTTTGTTATGTCATCCTTCTTTATGGTGAAATCCCAAAGATCCCCATATTTCTCATTGAAATCCCATATGCTCATGGAATTATAATCAGCTATTAACTTATCACGAGCTCCTCTTTCCATGTTGTATATCTGAGGTTCAAAATGGTGAGGCTTGTCTGGCTTATCCATCTCTATTATGCAAAATACTATTGTAAACAATCCTGCTCCAATGTATAGGTACTCTCCCTATAAAAAAACAAAATTTTCCTAAACACAATTATAGGATATTTGGTTTAATATAACTAAATAGATGCTTTGGTAAAGAAATTTAAAGTTACCGGCACGTCGAAAAACATCCCAGCTGCAATTGCTGGAAGGAAAATCCATGAAATAAGCCCTGAAACAAACAAGATTGCAAAATTTATCATCTTTAGCTTATTGTGAATTGTTTGAAATGATGTAATGCAATGGATTTCTTAGGGACTTTCAATCAAAATGTTTGTGATGGCAAGTTCATCATACCTTGAAAACCAGTTGGAGGCTCTACGGCTTCAACATCTTTTGCAACTAATTCCCAAAATGTTCCTGATGGAAAATTTTTTGTTTAAAAAAAAAAAACAAAAATCAGCAGTGCCAGAAGTACTTACTCAAGTAAATGATAATTTGAAGATCCAATTTTCTCAAATTAGTTAAATTTAATAACGATTGTGAAAGTAATGAAGAATCCTCAAATTCCAATTACATAATCTATTAGTTCAAAACTAAAGAGAAACAATAACAAAAAAACTAGGCTCGAGAAAGCTTAATTACCTTGCTCCTCCTCGCCTTCGAAGTAGGTATGATGACCATCATACTCACCGTACTTAAAATCGTCCTGGATTCAAAAATACAAAATGTATAGAAGAATGATGTAACTTACAAAAAAAAAAAAAAACTGCCAAAACGAGGTTAATTAGAAGAAGAAGAAGAAATGAGACTTACAGGATCAATACCGGGAGTGGCCCAACGGTCAATAGGATCTTCGTTGAGATCAGGCTCAATCTCAGACAATCCAGCTGCATATAGCCTTGTTGAGCTGAATCTATTGCTTAACCTCTCATTGTACTTCAGAGTTTTGTGATTCAAAACCTTAATCCTAGTTTCAATTTGGTAGGAGCGGATTTTGGGTACTGGATTGCCCAAGAGAATTGAAATTGAACAACCAACTGCCATCTTCTTCTCGCCTTATCTTCTCTTCTATTCTGTTTCTATTAGACTTTAAATGCCCGCCTTTTATTTCTTCACTGTTTAAAATATTTATGTCACTGCGCTTCGCAAAATGATCTACGACAAACCAGTAAGACTATAGCCACGTGTTCGTTAAAGTTTAGGGGTGCAAACGTGGTGGTTTCTTAATGGTGGTTATGAAGAAAATGCACCATCTTCCCGTTGCTTTTAGGACTAACTAAACAATTTTTAAATAATTAATTATATGTAATATTGTAGATATAATTTTACCCCTAAAATATAGATATAAGTAGAGTTGTTTTCGAAATTTTCCAATGTTGCCCATTTTTGTGTTTATTTATAAAGGTATAGAATTTAAATTGAAAATAAATTATATTAGTTTATTTTCGATTCATCAAAGAGTAAACTTCATTTATCAATACTGCTCATTTGTGTTTATTTGTGTTGATTTGATATTTTGACTCATTATTGAAACTAAATTTAAATTGATTCTATTAATTAAATTATAATCAAATTTCATTATAAAAAAATAATATAGTAGAGATAATAATATATTAATTATATTGACTATTGAGTATATTTTAAGAGATTTTTTAATATTAGTGTTGATTGTATTTATTTTGTGGCCACATTAAAAAAAAATTGAGATAATTTTTTAAAATTATTATTGAATGCAAATGTTTATGTACTTGTGAGTATGATAATATCATTTTTAGCTATGGATATCACAAAATATATGATGAGTATGTAATAGTTTCTAACGGCACTAAATTTTTAGGCTAAAAATAACTGAAAAAACACACGGAATACAAATGATTCTTGATTCTTGCTGGAACATACTCAAAATCAGTTTGTTGGTTTGAATTACGGTGAAAATCCACCAAAAAATCAAACAGTAGCAATAAAATATATTATGTTAGTTGCAATTTTTCTTCTCCGACGAAATTTTTTTTTTGAAACTGTCTTAAAACTCGTTGACAACCAGCTAGTAGCTTGAGGACGAGCATCTACTTGACGAAAATTGCCAATAAACCGCCAAGCTAAATGATGATGGTCAGTTTTCCAATAGTTTCGAAGGATTGTATTCCTTGTTAATTCGTTGTTGTTGCTCTTTATTTTTCGTTTATATTTATTTATTTATTTTTAAATTTGTAGTATCCTTTTATGTCTAAATTAATTGAAGGTTTTTTTTTTTTCTTTTTGAAAAGTTGCAATGGTCAAATTATTTTTAGTTTCTAAATGGTTGGACGAATCCATTGTTTGGAATTCATTTATAGATCAACTTAAATATGTTTGAAATTAAAAAATTTAGATTTACAAATTGAATTAATTATTTATAAAATATTAAATTTCATTTACATATGAATTTTAGATCTAATTCTTCTGGAAAGAGTTGATATTAAAAAAAAAAAAAAGATACAATTCAGTGAAGGAACGTATTAATAAAGTTCAAATACGATTGAGTTATCAATTTCTTTGTATTAAAAATTATTATTCATGCATTGATAGAATTTCACTATTAGTATAATTCATGTGGAATTGGAATTCTTCTGCCGATTATAAAAGTAAAAATTTATTTACAAAAATTGTTGTACGCTGTGCCGGCTGAGGACGATTCTGTAAATGGCAACAACATGCAGTATGACTGTGACAAGGCCTGGTTGGGCCTCCAACCACGAATATCTTTTCGCATTGTTTGCTCCTCTTTTTCCTTCTTCTTCTCAGTTTAATGTACTCACTCCCCCACTCAGACACAACCCTCCTCCTCCGTAAGCAATTCTTCTCTCTTGCTGCTCCTTAATCACCTAATACTTGTTCTTCAATTTTACTCACTTGCTTTGGCTTCTTACTTGTCATAAATTTTGTTTCTTTGACTTTTGATTGAAGAAATTTATTTGATTTTTTACTCACGTATTTCTATATAATAGGATTAAATGGTTTCATCTTGGTAGATTTAAATTTAAATTTATGGTCTGTTACGGGGAGGAACTTCTGATTATATATCTTAATGGGCAGTGAAATTTCTAATCGTTTCTTGACCAGGGAAAAAATATATACAATTTGAAAATTATTAGAGCTGGCCACCGGCTAAAGCAATTGTTAAATATTTAGAACTGGGGTTAGCTTGATACAAAAGATTCACTTACATTGGGTACAATGTAAATTTTTTTTCCCTGCTTTCTGTTTCTCTGTCTCTATTTTATGTTGCTTCTTATTCAGTTGGACATCTTTTGGTAAAATTATTGGGGAGATTCATAATTTCTTGATTTATAGGAGTTTCAGCACTTTTTTTGTGTGGTAGTATTACATTTTCTTTTTGTAGAATGATGGTTTTCTTTCTGATAAATGTGCCTTCCATCTATTAATTTGGTTTTATTTGATTTGCAGTAAAAGATTTGTTGCCACTCCAGCCATGGATGCTTCAAAAGATGCTCTGCCACTTGGATTAGATGCAAGTATAATGGAAGAGTATGCTTCCCAGTCTGAGTTGCTTAAAGAGTTCACTAGCATTGCCAGCATTGACAAGGCTTGGACTTTTAAGTCCACAACAGGACTAGGCTCCCAAGCAATCTTCTCAATTAGTCAGACTAATCTTCTGGCTAATGCGCGTAGGAAATTCATTTTATCAGCTAATATTACAAAAGAGGATAATACTTCTGTGAACTTTCAGTGGGCTCCATTTGCCATTGAGATGGCTGGTGTGTCTACAATAGTTCCATCACCTTCGGGTTCACAGCTTCTTGTAATTCGAAATCCTGAAAAGGAATCTCCCACTATCTTTGAAATCTGGAGCCAGGGTCAGGTGGAAAAGGAATTCCGCATTCCTCAATCTGTTCATGGTTCTGTATATGTTGATGGATGGTAACTATGTGAATATAGTTTTTACTTTGGCTGCTCCACCTAGTATTCATCGCTATGCTGCTGTATTTTTTTCTTCGTGCATGCATGTCTTTTTGTTGTATAAACTCGAATTAATTTAATGTCTGACAACAAATGAGGTTGAGCTGCTGGGTAGTAATAGTTTCAGTAGCACTTCTTTGTGATATTTTCATGGCTTTGAAATATTCTGGTTTATTTATTATATAGGTTTGAAGGAATATCTTGGAATTCTGATGAAACTTTTATTGCTTACGTCGCTGAGGAACCATCCCCATTCAAGCCTACATTTAGTGGTATGGGCTACAAAAAAGGTAGTGCTTCCACGGAGAAAGACTGCAGTAGCTGGAAGGGTCAAGGGGAATGGGAGGAAGACTGGGGAGAGACTTATGCAGGAAAAAGGAAGCCTGCACTCTTTGTCATTAGCATTAGCAGGTGTTGTACTTATGGTCTTTATTATCTCACTATTGTCATTAATTAAGTGACAGTTCATATTTGTGTTTCTAACCCTTATTTTGAACTTGCATACCTTGCAACAGTGGAGAAATTGAACCTGTTAAAGGAATTGCGAAGTCTTTGAGCGTTGGCCAAGTTTTGTGGGCTCCACCAACTGACTCATATCAGTATTTAGTTTTTGTTTGTTGGTCATCTGATCCAAGAAAGCTTGGCATAAAATATTGCTATAACAGGCCTTGTGCATTGTATGCAGTCCAATCTCCAGTTTATAAATCAGAGGCCAATAAGTTTGAACTCAAGTAGGTTACTTGCTTTGTAGTGCTCTTTTCAATCAGCTTTTCGCTTGTGAATCATTTCATTCGTAGTTTAAGTGGTCCAACTGCACCATATGTTTAACTTATTTTTCCTTGTAATTTTCTAGAGAAAATCCCAATGAAGGTTCCTCAATGCTCAATCTAACTCAAAGCATAAGTAGTGCTTTCTTCCCATTGTTCAGGTACGTTACACTGATGCTTGGTTTCGGGACCTCAACGTAGATCATAAACCTCATCCTCTTCAACTTTCACTGTGTCACATCTCTTGCAATGTCTAATTGGGACTGGTTTTACATTAAATCATGCTACACTTATTCCTGACTTATCCTAAGCCAATTGATTTTCATGCATTTTATCTGTTGATTTTGCAGTTCATGAATCTTCCCTCAAATTTTCTAGGCAAGGAGCATTGTCAAGACTTCTTTTATATGTTTGTGGTGTTCTCTTGAATGTTGGTGTTACAAAATGCATTCTGCAAACACATGCTAATAAAGTTGTATATTGGAAAGTGGTTTATTTGTTTAAAAATTAAATGGAAATATATTTTATCAGCTTAAATGTGCATGTCAAAATGTCCTATCCCTGTAATTAATTGGTAAAAAATTCCTCAGTGTAAATATGTGTGCATGTCGGCTTAAATGCTCTCTCAAACCCTCAAAACAATTGAACTCCCCTTTGATTAATTGGTAAGTGTAAGAAGTTATATAACTTATATATCTATCCTTTCTGTATACAATTTAAACTGAATTCTCCCAGCTGGTTGCTTGCTTATCCTGTTCAACTTTTTTCACATTATATATTATCATGTCGGGAATGTTGTTACTGATTTTGCTAAAAAGTTCAAAATAAAAGTCCTGTTGCATTCTAAATGATATATAATTTAATCAACATCTTCTAACCGATTGCTTTTTCATTATGCATATTTCTTCATCATATCCAGTCCAGATGGGAAGTCCCTTGTGTTTATGTCTGCAAAAAGTTCTGTAGATTCTGGGGCACATTCAGCAACAAATTCGCTTCACAGAATTGATTGGCCAATTAATGGACAGTTGAGCGCAGAAGCAAAAATTATTGATGTGGTGAGCTCATCATGTATTATCTTTTCATCAAAATGCAAAGTTTTCTTGGACTAGTTTAAAATTACTCATGCCTGTTTAACTGCTTGGATTCTTATGCATGCATGAGAAAGTTATGAATTGTTTTCTTTGATTGGTTGATCAAGCAGTCACTTTTCTTCAATGAGCTTCTTTTTTAGCTTACATAACAATCAACCAGAATCAGAAATTTTTGTTTCCTCATGCTTCTCTCTCTCTCTGGCCAGGAAAATAAGAGTTATATTTCTGGGATATTAAACATACTATGACTATAATTATTGATCAATTGCTATGGGCCACTCTCTTTGCGCAGAGTGGTGATGTGCAACTGAACATCATTGCTCCATGAAACTTGTTAATTCAAAGAAAAATATTTAGACTCTTACTATTTTTCCCAGAAGGAAAATTTTGTTGAAGTTTCCTCACCTTGAACTCAGATAAAAGGAAGCAGACATATACAGTTTTTGAAGGATCTTTCTCCTTTGCTCTTATCTTTGAACTAAGGACATTTCACCTGCTTCTGAGGATAGATAGAAAAGCTATATTCTTGCATTGAAGTCTATATCAACACACAAAAATGATATTTTACTAACAGTCTTCCACTATCCTTGCAGATTCCTGTTGTGCAGTGTGCAGAGGATGGTTGTTTCCCTGGGCTTTATTGTTCGGGGTGTCTCAGAAATCCATGGCTTTCTGATGGCTGTACTATGATTTTATCTTCAGTTTGGGGCAGCAGTGAAGTTTTACTTTCTGTGAATTTGTTAAGGTAAATACTAATACTAAGGGTAATCTGTGTTTCCAATGTGCTTAATCTCCTACCCAAACAATCTTTTTCCATTATTAATTCATGGTATGATTATTAAACAACAGTGGGGATGTAAAGCGCATTAGTCCTTCTGACTCAAAGTTTTCATGGAATCTTCTTGCTTTGGATGGAGACAATATTGTTGCTGGTAAAGTCCAATGTTGTTTTCCATGTATTGAAATGCAGATAATTGAAGCAAAAGACTTCATTTTTTTTTTTTATCATCCTGCTGCAGTGTCTAGCAGTCCAGTGGATGTGCCTGGATTCAAGTATGGTGTTCTCATTGATAAAGCAACTAAAACTGCTACCTGGAGTTGGTCAGATGTCTCAAACCCAATAATTAGATGCTCTGAGAAAGTATGTCCTACTGACTTTCATGCAGTTTTCTATAAATTGTTTTCTAAGTAGATATTGATGATTTCTTAAATGCATTTTGCTCTTCTTGATATAGGTTAGATCCCTGCTCTCATCTTGTCAATTTGATATATTGAAGATTCCAGTCAAGGATGTTTCCAGTTGCATGGCAAAAGGTACTTACTGTATGCAATATGAACTCGTATGTGAACCATTTGGTGAAAATATTTGCATCACATTTCTGACACGTCCTATTAGCAATCTAATCCCATCTCCTATTTCAGACCACAATACGTGTCCCTATGATTTTAGTGCTGGATATTGCATTTTGTAACCACAACAATTGCTCGAAAGTGCTGAGCTGTCTAGAAAATCAGTCAGGAAAAAGAAATAAAATATTGCTTTCTATATACTTCATGATCCACATCAATTTGCTTATGCAGTGGACATGCATAATGGTTATCATTTAAGCTAGGATTTTAAATGCTAAACTATGTATGGATTGTGGATCTCGTTCATAGCTTTTGGTTTGTTCAGTAGTCTTAACATTGTTTTGGGGAAAGTATAGTGGAAGTGCTCAAGTTCGATTTCATGAATTATGTAAAGGAAACAAAAGATTGTAGCGTTTCTGCAGATAGGTTGATGCAACAAAACATTCTTCATGTGTCCAAAATGTCCTTAAAAGTATATGCTTCTAAGATTCTATAATTTCCCTTAAAGGCTTAAACACTATCTTATGTGAGTGGAAATATAAACTCTACATCTTGAGCATTGAACAGGTTCTATAAAGATAAGGTAAAATATAAATTATACATTCTACATATAACTAAAAAATTATAATTTTCCACTGAACTACACGAGTTGCAACTTGCAAGCATAGTTCTTTCTGTGTGTTGATAGAATTACTGGAGATACATATATATTTTTCTTCTCAGGTGCAAGCAAACCTTTTGAAGCTATATTTGTGTCTTCTAATTCTGAGAAGAGCAGTGCTTCTAATCCGCTGATTGTTATGCTTCATGGAGGCCCACATTCTATCTCAGTGTCAAGCTTCTCAAAGTCTGTAGCATTCCTCTCGTGTTTAGGTTTTAGCTTGTTGATTGTGAATTACAGGTAAGAAACTTAAATTTCTGTTTATGTTTAATCAGAATAATCTTTGAGCTGAATGTGTGCTGCATTCTGCAATATCACATTTCACTTTGCTGTTTTGCTTGGGGAATGAAGTTTATGTATTTCTGCATACATCTAGTATCATTCTATGACTTTTCAATTATAAGTTGTTTTCATAGATTTTTTTTTTTTTTGACATAATATATCATCAAAGGTAAGTCTCTTGCTAACTGCAGTTACTTATATAAAGAGCAAACACTGAAGTTTTTCCGGATCTTACTTACTTTCTCCTTTACATTCTCCATAAATCTCATTGTGAATTATGAACTCATATATTATCAACATATGGCCTCCATTCTTGTTTACTCAAGCATTTTCTAACAATGCAATGATCTCAGAGGTTCATTAGGATTTGGCGAGGAAGCATTGCAATCTCTTCCAGGGAAAATTGGGTTGCAGGTGCTTACTATGAATCTAGTGTTTTATGTGATTTGATTTTGTTAACATTGAAATTGAGACTTCTTCGCATCGGAAGTTCAGTTTCTTTAAAAGCCCTTTTATTTTATATGGAATAATGTGCTTGTGGTATCCTTCTGCTCTCTCTCTCTCTCTCTCTCTCTCTTGTGGTATCTTTACTTCTGCTCTCTCTCTCTTGTGGTATCTTTAACTTCTACTCTCTCTCCCTCTTACTGTTCTTAATCATGTAAAGTAGTTTCAGGGTAAGATCTGCATTCCTGCTGCACTTCTTTCCCTTATCTAGCAGAATCCAAAATTATACATTTAGATGATATTAATTGATCTTTTACTTTGTAGCTTAGGATTTGTTACAGATCCTAATCTTCTATTATCTTATTATCTGTAGGATGTAAATGATGTGCTTACGGCTATAGATCATGTCATCAAAATTGGTCTTGCTAGCCCATCTAGCATAGCTGTGCTTGGGGGTTCTCATGGTGGCTTTCTCACGACACACTTAATTGGCCAGGTAAATTAGTTTATGTCATGACACTTCTAATATATCCTAATTACTCAATTTTCTTTTAGTAAAATTTTTTAGTTTGACAAAGATGCCTGAAATGAAGATATTTCTCTTCCGGCGTTTTACAGGCACCTGATAAGTTTGCTGCAGCAGCAGCAAGAAATCCTGTTTGTAACCTTTCATCAATGGTTGCTACAACTGACATCCCTGATTGGTGCTACACAGAAACATATGGTATAGAGGCTAAACATAAATTTACAGAGGCACCTACAGCTGAAGATCTGGCTATTTTTCACAGCAAGTCCCCGATATCACACATTGCAAAGGTAATATGGACAAGTTTTCTTGTATAATAGTGTTCGTGCTGCTCATGGAAGCAATTAAGAAAAAAAGGAAAAAAGGTTCATGGTTGTGCAATTCCAAATAAATAAAATAAAAAAGGTTAATATTTATACGCCTGTAAGTTGGTTCTTTAGTATGCAGCTGAAGTGGCTGTAAATAATGACCTTGGACTCATGTTCTGGGAATTATGAAGCTCTCAAACTTGTTTTCTTTTAGAAGAGTATTGCATTTGCATGCTGGTTTAACAATAACCAGTTTTTCATATTTTAACTTTTAAGAACTGGGTTGACAAACCTTTGATATTACGACGTTCTATGCAGGTCAAAACACCAACCATCTTTCTTATAGGTGCTCAGGATCTTCGAGTTCCCAAGTCCAATGGCTTGCAAGTAAGATAACCGTTTTCGAAAATTTTCTATGGTTGACAATTTACTTATTTTTTATGGTTTGTGCATCTAAAGCATGTATAATAACTTCAGTTAGTTGCAATGATAAACAGTATGAAGTAGTTGGAATTTTCTGAATGTAATATTTTCATAATGCAATGAATTAATGTCTTTGATCTTTGAATGTGTAGTACGCGCGATTACTGAAAGAGAGAGGAGTTGATGTCAAAATCATCATGTTTCCTGATGATGATCATGGAATTGATAGGTAAATATGTTCTATAAATACTAATTTTGCAGCATAGTTTATAAATTTACATACAGTGAAGTTGGAACTTCAAAATTGATTTATGCTTGGTAAATTTATATTGTGTAGACCGCAGTCCGACTACGAAAGCTTCCTGAACATTGGAGTGTGGTTCAAGAAATACTGTAAATGAAATCATTTACAGATTGTTAATGTTTTCGATCTTCATTCAAACCCATGTCCATTGAATATTTTGGAACTCTGTATAAAATTTTTACCATTCTCAAAATCTTTGACTTTTAGATTTTTATTTTTTGGAGGTACCGACTTCGGTTTCAAAACGGTTAGTTTAAATATATATTTATATCTTAATGAATGTGATTCCGTTCCAAATTAGCAAGTATAAATAAATAATAAGTGTCCTTTTACGAATTGAGTTTACACGTTTATTTTCAAATTTACCCTTATTCTCATTTGCAATTTTGATTAAACGGCCTACGTTTGTATAAGCCATTTGTTTGTTACTCCATCCGTTCAAATTTTTTCAAATTTAGCTGATCAGTTTACGTAGAAAATTTTCATTTTAAGTGAGAATAAGTAAAATTATTTAGTACGGAAACAAATTTTGGTTTTCTAAATTATACAACTCCTTGATCAAGTGCTATACCAAAGTTGGCTACTTGAAGGAAGCACAAGAAACATACAAACTGCTTCGATCATCAGAAGCAGGTTCTGTTGCATATTCTTCAAATTGTATGGTAAAACAAGCAGAGCATGAAGAGAAAAGGAATTGCTAATGAATTTACTTTTGCAATGATGTTATGCTTGTACAAAAGAATCAGCAGATTTGAAGAAGTGATACAAATTGCCAAACGCATGTAATGTAGGATGAGACTGATTTGTTAAGCTATAATAATATTCTTGGGCTGTATGCATCGGATGGAAGATTCAAAGAGGGTGTAGGAACTTTCAAGGAAATGGTATCAGCTGGTAAGCAGCCTGAGGATTGCACATTCAAATCTTTTGGTGAAATGTGGAATATTGAAGCATATGCCATTAGCAAGCTAGAAGCAAAGACAAAGAAGGATCCTCGAATGTGTCTTTCAGCAGTAGTTGAGGTAGAAGATGATGACAATACTGGTGATGTGTAATTGACAATTCTGTGGAAAACCCAGATGTACATTGAACATTTTTTCTTCTGTACTTCCACCTTTTTGTGCATTTTTCATGTATGAATCATTCTAATAAAAACATTTTAAGTACATAATATGCTCTTTGAATTCCCTACAAAGAAATCTTTTGTCCTCTAATCATTGATACAACAAACAAAACCCAATTATGGAGATCAAACAAAGCACAGAAATTTGCAGTCACTGAATATTTAAGTTATTCAGACAAACCATGAAACAAACACAGAGGAAAAAATATAATGAAAATCTCAGTACAACTAAATCAAAGGCTACATTTACAAACTTAAGAGGTGAGGAAACATCAAAAGATGAAACCTAACATAAATTTAAAGCTAGAAATCTAAACTTAGATTAAAGGAATTCCAATATACAAAGATAATTATCAATCCAGTTTTTCCCATTAGAGCACAACACGGCTCTATTATTTGATTTCATTTCATACACAGTCATTATGCCATTGAAGAACTACATCTTGAAGCCCATCTCTTAACTGTCCCCACTGATTCTCCTCAAACTCCATCACTCCGCCACCACAACCACCATCCACCGCCTTAACTTCCACCACCAATAGCTTCTCTGCTATTTCCAACACTTCAAATACCACAACCACTCTTCCTTTGCCTAAAGCAATTGATCCACTCTTCCCTTCCTCTACTTTATACCCTAATCCTCCCCCTACCTCTCTTACCCTTTCCATAATTTTTTCTACTTTCTCCGATGAAGTGAATCTCTTTTCTCTTCTACATGTAGCTTCAAAAAGCCCTGATAGATCCAACCCTGAAGATAACGATATTATATCAAAGGCATTAACACTAGAACTATCAAATTTACAGGATTTGTGGTTTTGTAAATCGAAAATGCTACTTTGGACTGGTGATTCGTAGTTTTTCAAAAACCAAGAATGATTCATTAGCTTTTCTATGCTCATTCTCGTTTGGGGATTTGGGTCAAGAAGCTGTAGTATAATCGATTTAGCTGATTTAGAAATTGGGGAAGGCATTTGATATTCTCTTCTGTGAATTTTCTTGTACATGGTTGCAAGGTTACTGTCATCAAACGGCAGCTTTGCTGATAATAGAAAGAATAGAATTACTCCACAAGACCACGCATCCACTTTCGGACCCTCGTAGCCTCGCCGTGCCATAACCTCCGGCGCCGAAAAAGCCGGCGTCCCGCAAGCGGTCTGGAGGACACAGCTGTCAGTTTGAACCTCGGCTAAAGCTGAGAGCCCGAAATCGGATACTTTTAGATTACCAAATTCGTCGAGAAGAAGATTCTGAGGCTTGACATCACGGTGAGCGACTCCATTCTGGTGGCAAAAATGAAGAGCGGAGACGAGCTGTTGAAAGAATCGGCGGGCCTTCGCTTCTTTTAGTTTGCCACGGAGGAGGACGTTGGCGAAAAGCTCGCCGCCTAAGGCAAGCTCCATTACAAGGTAGATTTTAGTCTTGGTGGCCATCACTTCAAGTATTCTCAGAATATTCGGATGGTGTTGAAGGCGGCGCATGGCGGAGATCTCACATATAATCCTAGGCTCCATCGCAGCATCCACCGTCTTCGTTTTATCAATTATCTTTATAGCTACCATCTTATTATCCATTAAAGAACGAGCAGAATAAACCTTTGCAAAGCTGCCGCGACCCAATAGCTTCACAAGTTCATACTTGTTAAGCAGGGTGTTAGGGAGGGTGGTGGAAGGAGCTCTGGCGAGTGGGGTGGAGGATGTTCTCGGCGGCGGTGGTTGAGCCCGTGGTTCCATGGTCGGCCTAAGGGGTTGTGAGAACGGAGATCACAACGCAACCCAAAGAGACGGCACGGGACGGGAAATTAGAAGTAGGGGAGTTTGTTTTTATAAGGAGGAAGAGGAGTCGTGTTCGGCTTGTAGGGCTGGGCTGTACTTCAGGTGGCTATTATTTGTTGTGTTGTCTAAATTGCCCTCGTAACGCTGGGTTGGGTGAAGCTTGACGGAATCAAGGAATCATCAGAGTATGTATTGTATAGCTGTAGTTACACGTTTTTATTGGTGATCTTAACCGGTTATATATATAAACAGTTCCAAGACTTTTTTTGCTGTTATCTTTTTTTAATTTTAATTATTATTTTCTGCTCTAACTAATCTGTTTATAATTATACTTATAAACTAGTAAACAACTAATAATATAGTTTTTCAACTTTCCTATAATATTAATTATATATATTAGTCTTTAAGATAGACATAGGCAACATACTAACAATAAATCTGTTTAAGTCAATGCACACCGTGAAAAATATGAATCTTTATTTTATTTTATTTTTTCCAAAAATTATAACACTAGCTTATTAATGTATAGATATAGTCACTTTCTTATTTCTGTACATCGTACCTATAAGATGTCATATGTTTTAAAATGTTCAAATTGACAATAATTTAGTTTAACGTTGAGATTATGGAGATAATCATATTTTATTACAAGAATATTTTCCAATAGAAATATAAATAAATCACTTGTGTTTATCTTTAATATTTTATTTTTTATCATAGATTTATTTTGACCAAAATGTTTTTTAAACTAATTTCATTTTTCACGATTTATTTTAGTCATTATTTATATTAAATCATTTTTTATGTCAAATTGTATTTATTTATAATTAAAAAAATATCTATTAAATTAATTTGTAGAGTATGCATGATAAAATTCAAGGATAATGAACATTAATTTTTTGCTTTTATGATTGGTATTATTGCTGATTTTTGTTAAATAAGGATTTTTTTGAATTAGTTGCATTCATTGTGTAGTATGTTAGAATAATTTGTTGCTTGGAATCAGCCGTTATTGTACCTCAGAAAGAAATAGGCTTCGATTCTTCAGTATCGTACTTTGTTGGAACATTAACTTTAGTGGATTATATTGTTAATCTTTTGTTGCTTAACAATTCATGGAAATTAGTTTATTTAAAACAAATTGTGGTTTGCGAATATTATTCATAACATCTAAATATGATGCAAATCAAATAGGTTAATAGTTTTTGAAACGGATATATCCAATTGAATAAGACAATTAATCGACACATGATAATTATTATTATTGTTGTTATTGCTACAAATTTTCGAAAAGAGAAAGTACAGATTTATAAGAGACATAGTCTATGTCCATAATGGTACAATATTTGGAGTATAAAAACTTTGTTTGGTGGCTGGATGGCTTGTTAAATTTTATTTTCGCTTCTATTATTTTTTGGTGTGCATTTAAAACATATTTTCATTATTTTGTGGATAGATTTCATTTAAGGAAAAATAGTTTGTTGGCTGTGTTCTAATAATTATTAAACAAAAACATAAGAAAAATACGAAAGCTCCAAACAAAGACTTTGGTAACTGTTCCTTTTAACAAAATTAAAGTTAGTTACTTGTATTCTAAATAGTTTATTCACTTTGTTGGAGCAAAGTTAGGTTTTGAATGTAATGTATAGTTTGATTAACATAATATTGAACTCAACCGACAAACTTTCCTTAATTGTAATTCTATCAAAAAGGTTAGTAGATTTTTACAATTGCAAGTCATTGTTAGAAGTATTATCATTCATCGTCAAAGAATAATAAAGAGAAAAGATAGGTATTTTGTTATTATTCAGTACTCTCGATATTTATCTTCACATCAACGCAATTTGTACTATATAAATTATTAAACTCTATCGCTTCCCAATTATTTATTAAAAATCAACCTTTTCTTATTATTATTATTAGCTTAGATAATATTGCTTCTGCTTGAGAAAGTGAAAGCTACACCCAATTTCTTAATCAAATCATAATTACTATAGTGCCAAACCCACGTATATTAAATTAAATTATCACCCCTCTTAAGATAGATCATGTCTCTTATTATTTTATATTCGAATTTTTTATTTTTTTTTTCTTTTCAGATCTTTCTTTGGCAAGCTTTTTTTTTTTTTTTCTTTTTTCTCCAATCAATATATAAAAATAAAATAAAATTGTTTTAAGGACCTATGACCAATAAGTCTTAACTGGCTATCACTAACAAAGGCCAAGAATCAATCTATCATTTTGTAACTTTGCTTTCTGCCACTTTGGTTCAATAAGGAACGGCCACTTTGCAAATTTTCTTTTATATGCAGAAGGCGCGTCTGGAATTTGTTAGAAGAATTGTCCAATCTCTTTGGGATTCGGTTTTAAAAAATATCTCAAAATCATTTCGATCGAACCTTTTATTGGCTCAAGTTGGGCCCACCGAAAATGACAAGTGGATGAATCGGAACCGTAGACTTATAGAAACTGCCAGGTGCGTTTTTTATTAAAATAGGAACACCCGTATACACTAAGAAACTTTCACCTTTTTTGAGTTTGACCCTTGGCAATAGCAAGTGGCGAAGCCCAGCTAGCATTTTTACAGCTTGCCCAAAACTTCACGAGACTAAAATTGGATTTGTAGGGTATTTAAGTAATTCATTGTACTGAAAAGTCATTCTGGGTCATTGGACATTGGCGGCTCAGCCACTGACCCCGTCTCAAGCATCGGTTGATTTGGTGGCGTCCCTGAGCTGCGACTGCGACGTCGCATTCTGTTTGTCATGTAGTTTGGCGGTTGTTGCATCACTTATTTCTGAGCTGGACGGCTATGATAGTGCCAAATCATCAAATTGGGCCATGGTGGGACCAGCTGTTGCGTATTTAAATGATTAAGCACGCATGCTGTTATGTTTAATACCTACTAAAATAATGAATAATAACAATTGAAATTAGTTGTTTTTTATTAATAATTCAAATGTTCTTTCTACTATGGCAAAGTTGTCTTCTTCACAACATACTATGATGGTATTATTAGATCATGGTATGCATAAATGTTGTTTATGTTTATACCTCCAAATTACTTGTTTTGTCCATTTCTTATGAACGACAAAATATTTTGATCTTTTTAGATATTTGAGATTAAAAAAATTAGTGAAGATAATACATTTTTAATAACCAATCTTGGCATAACACATTATAAAACATCAAAATATATGTATATACCCTCTACTGTTACTGACATAGTGTATATGTATAATTTTGATAATAGATTAGGATAATTTTGATTTAATATAATTCCAAATAATTAGGGTCGTTTTATAAAAAGATAAACATTAGTTTGAGCTGTACACAATTTGTTTGTATAGAAAAAATAAATTTTATTTTTCAAAATCATTAGTATTAGATTGAAAATATTTCAAATTTGCACTTAAGATTTGTTTTTACAAATAATTGGTTTTTGTCATGCAAGACAACAATATGTTAATTTGTATCCATCAGCTTTTTTAGTTCAACAATATATTTAGGCTCGGAAATATTACAATTTAATTTTGAAGAAACATAAATTTGCATTTTAAAATTAATAATCATTTTTCAAGATTATTGTATTGTTCTCTCTTTTTCCTAAATGCCAGTGAAATAAATTGAAAATCCTTTAAATTTTATTTTGTATGATTTATTTTTATTCATAGAAAACAACAATGTGCTAGCTTGTATCCCATTTATACTAAAAATGAAATATTTTTTCTATATGCAGAATGAATAACTCAAAAACTTAAATGTTATAGAGGTCATGTGAGTTTCAACTAGTTCAATCTAGTTCAATCATGTTTTGGTACCTTCCAACCACTAAGTTCGAGGTATTGGAATCGAATGTTGTGTTCTCCTTTTTGAGGTGTCTGAGACAAGCTATCCAAGATCGTTTTAAGCTATTCAATCCACGCTCACTACACCAAATGAAAGTTTAAAGAGTGAATTGATCCTATAAGTGATGTATAGGGTTCCCTTTATAGAGAAGTTGAGGCGATAGGATTCCGATATTCTCGCGCCCAACAAGATACGCTGGGTCTTATGAATCTCAAAGCCCAAAAGACTCTGACCCCTTTGTAAGATCCTAAGGTCGCAACCTACAACTAAAGTCTCCTATAGGTTGACTTCTAGGAGGTAAAATGATCATAGGATTTGCGAGTATAGGGCTGACATTGACCTTTGTTTCAAATAAAACGGGCAGTTTGTGGCGTCAATTTTCAGAAGTGGCCTAAACACCTAGGCCAAATAATGGGCCCACACCATATGCAATTCTCAATCAATCTTAGTAATTTCGGGGCAAAGGGTGGTGGTATAAGAGCACTAGCATCGGGCAGTGGACTTGGAAGGAGGAGAAGCAATCCACCGCGCCCAATTGATGCAATAGACGGAGAAGAAGAGAAGAGAAGAGATGTGATAGAGTTGTGGAAGAGTAGTGTGCTGAGCTTATAAAAACTGATATAGAGTAGAGAGTCGTTTAGTAGTTTTTCATTTAGTAGTCCTTTCAATGTTGGTGTCCTAAACACTCCTTTTATCGCTAGATGAATGAACACAAAATATTTCAATATCCAATTTGTTCGCCATAGAAATTCTTAAACTCTCTTAAAATTCTAAGTAAATATTCATACAAATAAATATATCCTCTAATAGAAAAAGGAGAATTTAAAGTCAGATTATATACACTTATATTTAGGCTAAGTCTTGGTTGAATATTTTATTTTATTTTTCAAATAATAGCAATAAAAAAAATAAAGTTAATGTGATAATAAATTATAAAAGAATTGTATTTGTTTTCTTTATTTATATTCTGCATTTTTCTTATAAATGAAAAATCTTAAAATCCGCGGTTTATTTGGCTTCCTCTTCTTACCAAACATATGATAGCAATTGTAACCATAATGCATGGAGTACTGTAGAAATAGAAGTATTTGTGTACTTTATTTGTCGTTTGTCAATTGATTACAGAATATGAGACACTATACCTTACATTTTCCATTTCTTCTCAATTCTTCATTTCCTGATTAATAATATATTTGTTTGAAAATGGAATATGATTCAATTTTGACTCTAAACTTCACAAAATTACTCTTTTTTTTCCCCTTCAAATTAGATTTTTAATTTGGTGAATTAGCTCCATTTATCCCCTTTTCACTATTTTATAATTTAGTTAAAGTATATTATAAAAGGAGTCAAATTTAGTCAATTTATCTAATTCAAGATATGATTTGAAGAAATAGATCATTTTTAAATGTCAAAATCGCCTTTAATACTTTGAAAATTAACGGCCCTTCCACACATCCTGTGAAATTACGGCATGTTTCATGCACCAAACTTTGAAAATTAAGTTAAACCATGCAATTATTCCTCAAACTTCACTATATTTTACTTCACATACAAAATTTTGTTACATCATTTTCAAAATTTTCATACGAATTATTTTAAAAGATGATAATTAAAAACTATACTTATTTTATAGTATAAATTTGTTAGGTAATGATAGAAAATTCTCAGATAACTAAAATTAATCTCTTGTAAATATAAAACATTGAATTATTAAAAATTAAATTGTTAAATTATCTATATTATAATTTAGATCATATACAACGAATTTTTAAGTGTTATAATTTGATTTGGTATTATAAATTATCTTCTCTTATAATTTATTTTAATGTTAAAATTAAAATTAATGTATTTTAAAATTAATAAATTATCAAGTTGTTTATTTAGCAGCAATTTTCCGAATCTGGAAGCTGGAATTAATAAAATGATTGGCTATTAAGAATTCTATGAATGAACAAAAAGTTAAAATTATTCTTTAATTAATTTTGTTTCTTATATTTGTAATTTTACAAATTAATAGTATCCTTTTGTTTCCGTAGTATATAATAAAAAAGCAAAATGAATATTGATGTTAGACCGTTGGTCAGCTAGTGACCATCGAAATATATTTTATTAAGCACACACACTGTTGGAATTATATTGTAAGAATTAGGCAGGCCACTACATAGAACATACCTAAGCACAAATATTAATTAATTAATTTAACAATTGTATTCTAAGATTGATGGAGAAACCATTCTAATTAATCTTTTCACTAGTGCTAGATTAGTTGGCTAAACAACGCAAAAAATAAATAAATAAATAAATCGACTGATTAATAATAATTATTTTTTTTTATATGTTATTGGACGCATTGGTTTACTTTCAAAATAACGTTTCAATAATACGAAGAAAAGATCTTTAAATGTGAGGTACATATTTTAATAATAATAATTAGGAAGTTGACAATTACTGTATATTTTAGTCATTTTTATAATCTTAGTTTTTAACCAAAGGCTCCTATAGATTGATTTTGATTGGATAGGTATCAACTTGGACCAATGAAAAGACATCATTAGATATTATGTATGTTAGTTGGACAATTATCGTATAAGTATTAGATTTAGATGTCTTAATCACATTATTAATTAACTATTTAATCACTTAACATTACAAGAAGTAGTGTTTGAGTGGTAATATGGAAAGGTAAAGTAAAGACCAATAAGTGCAGACAAGATTATGAGTACTAAATTATTTTTGATTATTTCAAGAAAAAATAACCATAACCACCATGATTTAACCCTTTATTTTTTATTATTTATTTTGATCATAGCAACTGGTTTTTTATTTATTTAGTTTTGATTATTAGAGTAGGCTGTGGATTGCATGAACAATAAGTTTGTATTTCGGAATTCAGGTATGAAGAACTTTATGAAATCAGAGATGAAAGTTGTGTATTATTCCTCATTAATACACATCTAAATGAGCTTACTATATTCTTGACTGTACAGCATTACTATCTATTGATTTGTTGTAACCGTTTTCTTAGGTCAGCTATCTTAGTATTTACAGCTGAATGGCTAATAATTTAGTCATTTGGATTGGGTTAGAGAAGCGGGCAATTGGATGATGGGTTTGGATAAATGATAAGGGTTTTTCAAGCTTTCATATCTTAAATTTTGTTAAGAAAAGCTTTTTATGCTCTCTTTATGGTCTTTTATGACTCAAAATTTGAATTAGTTGCTCGCATGTATGAAAGAACAAAAATCAAATGGCTATTTTAAAAATTAATATTTTAAGTGATGAGTCTTAGTTGTATAGTACTAGAATGATGCGCACCACTTGGCTTTGAGTTTAAGATAAGACATAATCAACGGGTTATTACACAATACATTTATAATCACAAGGCGGCTAGGCATTCAATCCATTGTGAAATAATAATTGTAAATGTAATTAAGATTTAATTATTATTATTAATAGTATTTCCTTGATACACATCCTGTAATCTTCCTATCCCTATATTTAGCATAATATTTGAGTTAAAAATACCAAGTCTGTAGAGTTGTTTTACTTTTATTGGTTAAAAAGAGTTGAATGATTTAAATAAATTGAAAATTATATACTAATAAATTAAGTATCGTATTTGTTTAAGATCATTCACAAATTTGTGATAATTATTGTGATAATTACGTTGATCGTATTTTGATAACTAAAATTAGAATGTTTGCAAAACTGGAATTTCCAATTCATTTAATATTTGCCATTTTAATTAGATGTACTTCAATAATAATCAGATTTTATTTTTCTTTTTGAATTTTGATGATTGTACTTTATATATGTTTTTGGATTAATGGCACATTATTTAATTTTGTTAAACCAAGCTAAAGGACAGAATTTTGATCTTCTTTGGACACCATGAAATCGTGATTCTTGATTTTCCGATAACTTTAAGGAGACAATGGGATATTTTGGCATAAATAATAATTATCGAATCTTAAAAATACAGTACCACCTTAATAGTTAAATTATAATGAATCACATGCCAGAAAATTTAAAACAACAATTTTTTTTTTTTATTTTTTGAACCGAAAAATCAACAATTATTTTTATATATATGGAATCAAATAATTAATAATGATGGGCTTACATTTTTTAATCCTCGTCTCTCTGTTGCTTCTTTTGTAGTATAACATGTATATCTCTTCTTTTTGCTAGAATAATAATATTAAAATAACTTCAAAATTGGCTTAATTTTCTCAAAAAATAGCTGATTTATATATGTAATGATTTAATGACACAAACTCAGACCCTGTTTTCTTGTAATACAGATTATCTAAAGCTGGTTTGGATTTGGATTTGTATATAATATAAGCAGTATATATAAATACAGTTAAGTAACTAATTAGACTGATTTTTTTAATCGATATTTTAAATTAATTGAATGCAGATTTTTTTCCCTTATTGCCATTCACATATTGAAGAAGAATTTATTTATGGTGGAACATAATTATGCAAGCTCGGGATTAATATTAATTATTTTGATTGATTATCGTATTTGATTTTATTTATGTTAAGGTTGTTGAATTTTAATTTTATGTATAATTTGAGTGTTGAATTTTTTTTTATTTAATTTTTTATATATGTCAATTGAATGGGTAGTATATTATTTAAGCTCAAGTGTTTGAATGCTTAATTTTTCTAGAATAATGTTCTAATCAAGCTCAAGTTCATTATGGAGTCTTGGAGCTTTTTATCGAGACGAACTTAAACTAACATTCCACGATTTATTCGTTATGTAATTTACATATTTAATAAGTCAAATCTAAAAGTATGATAAACTAGACCTAAACAAGAAATAATAATGTTTTAAACTATTCAACCGCGTTAGATTAGTTGAACTGAATTATAAAGTTTTTATTATAAATATATGAGAGTATGTGCATTCTATAAAATTTTACAGATTATAAATTTAATTATCTAATTTATAATTTTTTTTAATTTAAAATTTTGATTAGCCTTTTTTTTTTCTTTTTAATAACATGGTGAAAAATGCTCCATTTTCATTATGAAAGTAGTAACTTTTTAAGAATTCTTTTTTTCTAAAAGATTTTTTTTTTTTTTTACTAAAAAAAAGTTTAGTTCAAAAAGAATCAAAAAAGAGTTTTAATGACATTCAAACTAGAGGTATGCAAAATCAATTTTTTTTTTTTAAAAAATAAAGATTGGAAACAAATAGTAGAACATTTAGAAAAAAATTAAATTCTAAAAATGCGTGTATTTAAAAATAAAATTTAAAAATATTAATATTTTTGTCAACTATTTGAGCACTGTTATCGGTCGCCCCAAATTGGATATATTGCTAAACTCAAATTGGATATATTGCTAAACTCAACTTATATGCCATTGTATATAGCTCATATCATATACATAAAAATTTGTCAAAAATGAGATTTGAAATCATGACTTTTGGAAGTGACGAAATAAATATTTTTATTGTTCCACAAATAAACTTATTTTTTATAAATATATAAAATTATATATGTCTCATATATCATCAGATTTTCACCCACCATCTCTAGCTACCCAATCACTAGAATTTAGCTACCCAATCACTAGAATTTGGCCAAATTTTGGCTACAGTTGTCGGACCACCGCCAACAGATTGTCGAACCACTATTAATATTTTATTATTTTACTATATTTAAAAGAAATAAAATAAAAAAAAGTAAAGGGGTGTAAAAAATAAAAACAAAAATCAATAAACTATTTATTACATTTCTCAAAGTTGGATTCGGTTGATTAAACCGATTTTCTTTTGAAAGAGATTAAACTAGTGCTGCATACGAGCTATGTAGTTCGCGAGCCATTCGATGTTTACTTGATAAAAACTCAGATTGATAATAAACGATCTGAGTTTGAGTATAAAAATTTAGACTTGTTTAATAAACGAGTCAGCATTTAAGCTTGCGAACCTACTCGTGAATAGCACATTAAATGAGGGTTTGATATAAAAAAGTATTATAATTATATAAATATTAACAAGTCACTTAAAAAACTAACATATCATGTTTTTAATAAATTATTCTCAAATTAACCACTTTTGTTCTCAAATTAGTCAATTTTTAACATTTACATACTAAACTACCCATAAACAAATGTGAACCCCTATATTTTATGAAAAATATAGTTAGACCCTTATATTTTATAAAAATTATAAATGGACCCCTATGTTTTATATAAATTGCAAATTGCTCCTATATTTCATGAAAATTAAAGTTTGACTCATATATTTTAAGTAAATTACAGTTTGACCCTTAAAATTTACAATAATTACCATTTCATCCTTATATTTTGTTGTACTTACAATTTTAACCCCTAGATTTTACAATAATTACAATTTAACCTTATATTTTACAAAAATTAAAGCTTGACCACTTTATTTTATGTAACAGAAATTTAAATGAAAAAAAAATAATCAGTTTGTAAAATTAATTAAAAATTCAACTAATTAGGATTACTTCCACTATAACTAAATAATTACATGAAATTTGAAGTTCATTTAAAAATTACATAACATAATTAAAAAATAAATAATAAAATAAAGTATAAATAAATTTAATTAATTGGGATTACTTCCACTACAACTTAATAATTACATGAAATTTAAAGTGTATGTAAAAATTATATAACATAAACAATTTATAAACAAACAATAAATAATTTGTGAACAAAAATTAGTAAAGCATCATCATTTCCATCTTCCACTGACATAAACAAAAATATAAACAAATCATTGCATCAAAAATATAAACAAATCATTGCATCACCAAGTCACTGCTAATATTCTCTTAAATTGTAAGGAAATACTTCAGGTTCAAAAAACTACATAAAAATACTGTGTACTTAAAACTTAAATAGCATAAACAACAATAATCATAATAAAAATAAAAAATAAACAAAACGTAAAAAAAATGTACTATTAAGAATCCTAAAATACATCAAAAAATAATATATGTACGAAATCCAATTCAATTTCTGGAAGCAAATAACAAACCACACAAACAAATATAAATAGAGATCTTATAAATAACGTATAAAAAAAAATAAATAAAATTAAAAATGCATAAACAAAAAGTAAACAAAGTACAAACAAATTCAACTAATTGAAATTACTTCTACTAGAATTGATAGTTACATAAAATTTGAAGTGATATAAAAATTTCATAACATAAACAATTGGAAAATAAATAATAAACAATTTGTAAACATTTTTCCAAGTGATTTTTGTATAATAAAGTCTGCTCTAAAACATGTCAGAATGAATAAGAATATAAACTCGTACTTCAAATTCAAAGTCATACAAACCTCAAAATTATGAAACCTGGCAAAAAAAAAAAAAAAAAAAGGAAGAATAAGAATGAAGAAATTACCTCCAATATTGCATGAAAATCTTCTTTGGCTATTATGATTCTATCAGAATGACTTGAATCAACTACATATATTATAGGTTGACTATTTGGAAAGTAGCATCTCCAGTGGCAATATGGCCTGAACAATGAGACAAATTCACCTAAAATAGAAGGGTAGAAATAAAGAATAACATGCAAAAGTTTCTCCACTAACTAGCAATCAAAGCAGATAACCACATAAAATGAACTTGAAAAATTTATTTATAGAATAAACAGTAAGCTTTTAAAAGATATGGTCAAATTCAAACATTACATAATAACTTTATAGAAAAAAAAAAATCATTGGAAGCCTCAAAAATAGATTATTTAAAACCAATTGGTTGTGGATGAAAGTTCAGAAACGAAGGCTCATATAATACTATAGCAGCATAGTAAGCAAAACCAGGGAAATGACAATATACTAGCATGTTGACAAATCAATATGATTAAAGAAGCACTAATGGAAAAACTTCTAGTAAATTTACTATCAAAAAAAGAACAGAATGAAGCAAAAAAGATAACATGATACTTGACTGTCCTCTCTTAGTAGTGGGTACGGGTCGGGTCGGTTACGGGCAACGGGCTGAAGGAGAAGCTAACCTGAATCGGCCCGCTGAACCGTCGGGGGAGGACCGCCTGTTAACCGGAGGAACAGTGGGGGTTAACCAGCGGTTCGACCGAAAGAATTTCAAATCGCCGGTTCAATTGGACGGTTCGGACGGTTCAAATACAGTTCACGGTTCATAGCAATTCATGGTTCAAAAATCTGTTAAACCTTAATTGGACCGATCAGTTACAGTTCCGGTTCGACCGTATGATTCAGGGCGGGCCGGGCCAGTTAGGCAGCGAGCCAAACCCAGTGGGCCTAACCGGCCCATAGCCTTGTCTACTCTCTCTGCAATTCACGAAGGCCGACGAAGACAGCAAGCTGCAGGGCTCCAACAAAGGCCGACGACATTAAGCTTCTCTTCTCTTGAGTTCTAGCCTTTTGGGTTCTTTTTGCGAAGACAACAAGCTGTTTCTTCTTCTTCTTTTTGCTTCGTCGGCTCAACTCTGCTCAACCTTCAACTTTGAAGCTTGATTTGAGGTCAGGTCAGGTTAGGTTAGTTCTTCTCTTCTCTATTCTTTTCCCTTTTAATTTCTGTTTTAAAATGTCAGCTCTGGTATTAAAAACACTTTGTCTTCTCTGTTTCGATGTCTAACAGTTGAGATTAGTCATAAAATGCATGAACTTGACTGATATATTGGAATTTTATTCTTAGTAATATAAGGCAACACATGAACATTACAAGGATATATGGTTGTGGCAGATTAAAGTTCCTTTAATGTTTTTAAATACGATCTGGATTTTTTTTTGATTGTATATAGTTGAAGTGGATTCAGAATTGATGCGAGGATGAGATTCTAGGGTTTCTGGGATATTCGTAATTGTTAATTATACATTTTCTTCTAATTTTTATGAATTCTTATCTGTGTAAGAGGTAGTATAAATGTTGGGATATGCAATCCTTTGTACATATATATACCTCTCAAGAATCATTGATTAGCAATTTAAGTCCAAACATTTGTTCTAACTTCATATAATTGCTTCGGATTAGATTTCTTATGGCAGTATGATTACAGAAATTCTTTGTATCAAATTGTTGAGTCATTCCTGGTCAAGTAGGAGTTAGAGTACATGGTAGAAGAAACCAGTATAAATAAAATGAATTGGTTCAGGATCTGTTAATTGAAGACAAAATGTATTGGCATAAAGTGCTAGATGGGGTTTTTATGTTCACAAGTTTTATACTATACATGTTAATAGAATCAAATATGAGAAGATGTTATGTAATCAGTTGTTTGTTTGTATTAGCAAAGCTGAAGTGTACATATTTGAGAAAGCTCCTGTTAAATCAACAGTGCTAAATACTACAAATTGATATGAATTTAAGATTTCACTTTAAATATATGATAGGATTTAGTTATTTCAAACAAATATGCATACAATTTCAGATACAATGTGGAACAGAGACAGAAAACGTTGGAAGCTCTTTTGAAGGAATGAAAAATAGCAGTATGGTTAAGTATGTTATTAGAATAGACATACCTGTGCTCTTTAGGATTATGTCAAATACATAATCTTTGGAAGTTGAAATACGGAACTGGAAATATTTTTTGTTTAAAATTTATTTACTTGTTATAATATCTTCTTCACATATGGACACACACATAACCCTTTGATAAAACTACTAATGCTAACAAATCTAAGACTTGGACAAAGATCAACAAATTGAATAAATTCGGAAGAAGAAAACCACCAGATGTTTTGCGATTCTCCTACACCTAAATTGCATTGATAGACTGTGGACTTATCTTGGTTCAGTTTTATGTCTAAGAATTTAGATTGAAAATGGTTTGAAGTTTCTCTTATTTGACTTTTATTAAAGCAATTGTGCCACTGGTTTCATAACAAATTTCGCAATTAAAGCTTTAACATACTTTATAATCCTTTTTCTTTTAAATTCCCATTATAATACCTTTCACGTCTGTTCAATTTTTGGGACTAGAAAAATTTTCTTGGGAAAATGTCGTCTCTGGGAACATCAAAAGGGATTTTGGAGATCGTCAAGTTCGGTGTTTATGTGACTGTGCCCATAGTTCTTATGTACACATTCGCCAACAATACAAAGAATCTCCAGAAGTTCATGGGCAATGTACTCTCTTTTTCCTATATTCATATTTGCATTATTTCAAGATTGATTAGCTTGTTTTACTTGATTGCTACGTAGATTTTGTTTTTGGGAAATTTATCGAGGTTTTTAATATTTTCCGTCTTGCATTTAGTAATTGATCACTGAAATTCTTCGAATATTATCCTTTTCCTATTTAATGACTTGTGTGTTTAGTATTTTGTATTTCGTGTGTGGAAGCTTTTCGCTTTAGGAAGAACCAAAGCATGAACTAATCTTGTTGTGCTAACGTTTTAAATGTTGTGCCTAGTTTAACATTTTATTCTCAACTGTGGCTCATGGTTGATGGTTTCATAAAAAGTTGTGCTTTCCTTTTAGGGTTTTTAATTAATATTCTTGACTACATTCCCTGAATCACCTTTCGGAGGTTTCTATTTGTTGCAGTAAAAAAATTGGGTATCGGTGATTTCAACAAATTATTCTTTTTAGCTGCAGGAGGTTTATGTTAGCAGTGGACTTGATGTGCAAATTGTCATATTTGCTTGGACATCTGTGGTCATTAGTTTAGAGATCAACACTGCATGTATATATGTGATGGATCATTTGATATTCCTGGACTAAAAATTTTATCAATGCTCATCTTATTCGGCTAGATCAGCCTTCTCCCAAAATTTTATCAATGCTCATCTTATATTTCGTGAAGCAGCTGTAAAAGATTAGTTTGTGTTCTTATTGCATGCTGTACATGGCAAGGCCCTTGCTGTCCTGTTCCTGTTGAAACAAAATTCCCCTTAAAGGATTTTCAAATTGGATAGTTAATTTGATATTTTGAACATGTTTGAGTAATTTATTGTTATTGAAATAGGCCTCACCTTGTGATGTTTAGTCTTATTTTTCATGCATTATCTTGAATTCTTCTAGGTTAGTGATTTCTTTTGGTGTGCAATGAGGATTTTCTTTTTCTGTTGTCATTGACATGGTACCCATATGTGCAAGGCTTGTTTATTTTATACTTCTCCAAGGCTTCATCTCTTAAAATCATCCATCCTTTGTTTTGATCTGTCGTCTTAACTCTCAAGTTCTTGTTTCTGTTTCGACATGAAGCGATCGTACATAGTGTATCCCCCAGAAGCACCAAGACCTCCATCACCAGAGGAACTAAGGGAAAGGGCGAGAGAACTAGCTCGCGAGAGGAAGATGCACTGATACTATCTGTAAGTGAGTTTTGTTGCTTTTGGGTTGTATTAATAGTTTGTCCCAATAAACAATTTACGATATGTGACTATGCATGTATACAGTTCCATACTTTGCGTATTCTGTTCCAGTAATAATTGAATAAAGATCTTCTTTGGAGAATTTTCAATCTATGTTTGTTGTCTGGGTTGCTCAAGTGGTATGCATTATATTTTGGTGTATTAGTTGGATTGTTGGCATAGCTTGTCCACAGCTAGTGTTGATAATAATAAACCCAGTTAATTAGATACACACATAGGCTATTGTTTGGTGATGGACATTCACCATTCTGTTGTATATTCTGACGAATCAAGGATGCGGTGATCTCCTTGCAAAGGCTTTTTATGTTTGAGAATGGAATATAATCCAATAGATACTCTTCAGGACGTTGGAGCTTGATCTACATTTTTATGGTTAAAAGGAACTCTGTTTAAAAGTTCTTTTTTTTTTAGGTATGTGAAAAAATATCTATTTTATGCAAATTCGTTATTACTATATGAAAATAATTTACTTGGCTATACTAGAAAATATGGCTGAATTGATGCAAAATTTGCTAAATGAGTTTGTTCAATAATTTTGCTGACGCGGTAGAAATTTTCCAAATTTCCTAAAGTACTGTTTTTTTTTTTGGTGATGATTCCTTTTCGGAAGTTTTAATGAAACATAGTATGAACTTTATCGAACAATAAAATTGCTCGATGTACATAAACACAGCACGACCACGAAGGCCTTGTAGACACAAGATGTAGGCAGGGTCGTGTGGCAACTAATAGAAGTTTAAAACTTAAAAAATCTACTTAAACGCCTCCGAGCTAAGCTAATGAACCGTGTTTGCGAGACTGGTCGAGCGGTGCACTGTAATTAGCTGAATGATTTTGTTGTTTATTATGGTAACTATCCACAAAATTGCCGAAAGTTAACCAACTTAAATACTAAACTTTAAGAGACTAAAACTTAATTGGGTTACTTTTTTTACAAAATGCTATTTACATGTTAAGATTTATTTAAAGTTATTTTTATATGAATAATTATTTACAAGTCGTTAAGATTTTGCATAATATATTTTGAATTTTTTCGATCTTTGTACAAATAGATTCATAAGGTTTTTATACAAATAAATCATTACGTCCACAATGAATGTTAACTGACTGTTATTTTTATATAAAATGATATTTCAAGTCTTTAAGTTTTATATTAATATATTCAGGTTCTTTTTAATTTTTTATGTGTACATTTAATTTTAAATTTTAATAACAATAACAACTTGATTAATATAAAGATTAGTTGTCCATATTTTTTGGGTAAATAAATAATAATCTGGGTAAATAATAATAATAATAATAATAATAATAATAATAATAATAATAATAATAATAATAATAATAATAATAATAATAATAATAATTTTTTGTTATTTGATTGTGTTTAATTAATTAATCTTGTAATTTTGTTTAATTAATTAAAAAATTAATTATGTTTAAATAAATTGTTTTTTTTAATTAATTAATAATATCTCTTTCTTCTTTTAACTTTCATCTTCAATCTTTCCTCTTCCTCTCTCTTCACGTTTCTGCCTCTTCTCTTCTCCTATTTTTTCCTTTCTCATTTTCGTTCTACCTTTCTTTCAATATGACTTCATTTTTGCTTCTGTCGCTTCTATCTTTATAATTGAAAGAGCTTCGTTTTGAATTGTTGATTTAATTATGCCTGATTGTTTGAATTAAGATTTAAAAGAGTTCAATTTTATTGATTTCCTTTCCTTCCTATTATTCCTTTTATCAGAATCATAATTAAAGTTACAGAGTTTATTGGGTTTCAAATTCTTTCAATTTATTATTATTATTACCAAGTAATTAAACCAACAAAAGGAATTAAATATACACACAAAATTAAAAAGAACCTGATAGTATATTAATGTAAAATTTAAGGACATGAAATAGAAAGAGATACAAAGAGTAATATTGTTATTTTATATAAAATTGTGGATGAAAAGACTTATTTGTATAATTTTTAAAATCGAAGAACCCAGAGCATATTACGCAAAATCTTAAGAAACTGTAAATAATTATCCCTATTTTATAAGAAAAAAAAAATCTTTTACTGTTTGAAGCTGCACCAATTGTGGAACACAATTTAAATCGTTTCGGAGTGGTAATTTATTTATTTTTATAATTCAAAGAGAATGTTTAGTCATTTAATTACAATAATTTGTCGAGCTTAAGTTATGAAGGATTAGTTTTCTCACAATACGAAGTTTTAGTTGTTTAAAACGTCACATCAAAACGAAAAATTTAATTCTAACCATGTAGACCAGTTTTTTCAAACAAGGGAAATTTATAAAACCTAAGTTGTTTTTTTTAATGCAAAATCTAAGTGTTTATTGGGTTGGAAAAGATTGCAATAGGAAAGAAAGGAAACGTAGAGGGGAATAAAAACGAAAAGAAAAGAAATCAATTGATATTTATTTCAATTTAACTAAATAAATATTATGAAGAAAATTAAACTTAATCTAGAAAATTAAAAAATATATATATTATGTTATATTTTTCTTATTTCCCTCCCTTTCACACAAGGAAAATAAAAGATAGACATATGAGCATAAATAGATGAAATATTATTTCCTTTCTTTTTTTTTTTTTTGGGTATCCAAATGAAGGAATTGCGAGAAATTTAATTTACTAAGCCTAAATTAAATTTCTTTCGTTTGTATATAACTGTGGCCCTACAATAAGAAAAGAAAAAATAACACACTTTCAAAAAAGAAACAGAAAAAATAACATTCAACCGACAGGTCGTTTATTTGCATTTACAATATGTATGCGATTGTGAATAACGTACGTCGGCAGTGGGCGACATAGCATTGCTGTTGTGCAAAGCAGATATCGGAGCTTTTACACTGACTGGGTCTAAGTCCAACTATTGCGTTCTCAGTTTTTTGAGGTGAGGTACATCTTCATCTCCACTCCAGTCCGTGCAGAGATTGTTTTTCTTTCCATTTCTTTCTTAAATCATGATAGGATTCTTTTACCAGCTTTTATTAACTGTATAGGATATTGTGCTCTAGCTATTCGACAAAATGTCGCAGAAAGACAAATGATGTTATTTGCGAGATATTAGTGTATTTTTTCCTTTTTCCTACTACTAGTAGAATCAGTGAAAGATGTTCAACTTAATTCTTTGCACCTAAAAGTCATAATATTTGGAAGCTTTTTCTTAGTAATACTGAGGAACGTTGCAAGGATAAAGGGTTGTGGTAGACTGAAGTTCTGAGGGCATTTCAATTGACTTCATATTTCTACAGATGGCGTTGAGACGCTTCCTTGGATTCTCAGATGGGGAATTGATGAGATCAGACGCTAAACCCTGTTCTAGACTAATGAGGCAAACAGCTGGAATTTTTACGGTTGGAGGGGCTTTAGGATTCTGGATTCTCTGTAGATTGCATTATGGTATGTTGTTAAATTCCTGTTACATTACAACCCACTTATGCATTTTTCCAGACTGAATTTTTTGATTATCAATCATGACTGTACCTTCTGGCTTTTGGTGATATTGTGTTCGGAATATACATTCCAACTTGTCTATTATGTTGAGAGAGAAAGGCTTTTAGAAAAAATAAAGGTGTGTTTTCTCAGATTCATCTTTAGTTCTAGGAAAGAACATTATTTCAGGCAGAGTATGTTCTATGGGTGATCATTCTGTAGGAATGGAGTTTGAACCAGCAAAGAACCTTAGAGCACAAAGATGAAGAATGTGCATAATTGAAAGAATATGAGGGGTAGTGATTGTGAGGAGAATTAAGAAATAACATCTGCATTTGAGCTTCAGTAACATATAAAATTTTGCATTGCAATGACAATTTTGATGTTGGTGGATAAGTCTGCTGGTAAATATGGGAGCCCATTTTATGAGTTTGGTCAGCATATTTAGTATTCTTGTTACTTAAAAAACAATGTTTAGGATTCAGATAAAATCACTTCATTTGTTGACACTGTCTTTTTTCTTTTTCTTTTTCTTTTTCTTTCTGTATGTTAGTTTGATTTCAGACATGACTTTGCGGTAACCTTGATTTCTTTTTATCATATTTTGACTAACTCCAATATCCATGGTTTCATTCTCATGCAGGTCCTCGAATTACAGTTCCTAGGAGCCTTCGCTGGGCTACTTGTGGAGCTATTTCTGTAAGTTCAACCACTGCACTTCTGGTCCGCCTTTTTAGTCCTGAGTGTGAACCCCAGAATATAGAGGCTTATGACAAAGTAAAATAGTGAATTACTTGTAATCTCAAGGGTTAACATAGATGGTTCAGCATCTATGTTAGTGAATAACTTGTTAAGTTTGAAATTCTTGAGTTCTAAATTAGTCTGTTTGTCAGTCCTCTGCCCAGACATTAACTCCACTATATTTTGTTTAGTTTAGCCTTTAGAAGGCTTTGTGGAATCAAGCTTTTCTGGATGTTTGTTTTCCTTTTACGGTAGGCTTGGCATGAAAGGAGACATTTGTTTTTCTTGATGTGGTTTCCTTTTTTAGTATATCTATGAGAGCTTCCTATAACAATAATAATAATAATCAAACTTCCTATAGTAAAGAGACACTTGCCACAAATTGATGCATACGCACGCACACACCACACACATGCACCGCATCCGAAGGGGGGAAAGCTTTTGTGGGGCTCGAACCGAGACACTTGCCAACAATGCAAGTAATAAAAAGTAGTAATTAAAAAAAAGCAGACACAAACATCTTACATGATCACCTTCAAGCTTCTGCAAGAGCAGCAAGATCCACCATTGAAATGTTCAATCTCTTGCAGCATCAAAATCACAACTAAATTCACATATATAGTTAATATCTCTATTGCCTTTGTTTGTATCAACGGAAATGGGTGGAAAAAAAAGGAACGGAAGTTACAATATCACCATTTCCATTGTGTGGACAACCAAAAAAAAAAAAAGAAGAGGAGAGAAGATGAAAAATTTACAGTATTCTTTACAATTGAATTGATTGAATAATGGAGAAATGAAAATTGGACGAATTGAATCCATGATAAGATATGCAAATGACCTTGGAATGGAATTCATTAAAATATTAGTAATTTTAGAATTGAATAAATCATGTCATTAATATCCATTTAATTTTTTTCCTATTTCTATACTTAACTTTTACCTCTACCATTTTCAGTACACTACACTTTTTATAAATTAAATTGGTTGATTTACGGCAAAAATTTATTATTGACATTATAGTTTCCTTAGACTTATTTTGATATTATTGTTTTTTCTAAAAGGAAATATATTAAGTACTCATCTTTTGACATAATTAGCAGTAAAGCTGCCCTTATTGAGATAATCTAACTTGGATTCATGTTCACATATTCCCCGTCCTCTTAGAATCAGAGATATCTTTGACAAAAAAAAAAAAACTGTTTACTAATAATTATTACATTAATCAAAACAGTTAGCTACAGTTTATATCAATTAAACATTGGTCGGATAGCTAATTTTGTTGGTCAAACTCTAAATTTAAAAACGTAACATCTCTATAAACTAGTGTATAAATAAAATCCAAAACCCTCCCAATTCAATGCGCCAAAATTGAGAAAATGGTCTCGAATTGACGTTTCATCATAAAAGAAATTAACAGACCTCTTCCTCTCCATATATATTACAATAAATACTATTCACATTGTACCTAATATCTGCGAACTGTATTATTAACTGTCAAAATGATTTATGACAAGTGTGTGTGTTCTACATATCAACTACCCGAAAGCTTCTTACAAATTATCTCCATCATTTTCCTTTTTCATATACTTTTAGTTTGACTTGAACTTTCCTTTTTTCATATATATACTCATAATTATATGTATTCAACGTATTAAGAAACTTGAACAAATATGAGTATGTATATTCGGATTCTCCAGAAAATTGAAACTCGGGGCTTGGTTTGCTTCAATTGTTTTTTTTCGGTTTAAATATGAATTTATCAGTAAGTTAAACTTTTGGTGTGGTTCAATTGTTTTGTTGGATCTTTGGTTTAAAATCAGGGACCTATATTGCGAAAATTTGTATATATTATCGGAAAAAGGTTGGTATTCAATTGCTTCTCTAAGTATAAATACAGTTTGTTTATTTTAAAATTATTTAGAATTGGTTGTTGATTGTTTGTCTATCCCGATCCAAACCAATCTTTTGCATCAAATTTCGTTTATAAGCTTTATAGGATTTTTGTTTGTTTCCGTTACTTGTGGATTCGGTTGATTTTGTGTAGAGTAAACTCGATAATTACTAATTTCATAATACACCTTACTTTACTTAAGTTTGTCCAAACATGTGAATTATTTTTTATGTTTTACATGAATCCGACATACAATTTGAATTTGAATTAAGCTCACATATTTAGAGTTTATACATTCATTCACTTGTACGTTCACAAACATCTAAAATTTTAAATTATTAGTTTATTCACTAAAAAAAAAGTGAACAATAACAAAAATTTATATAATAAAAAGTGTGTTAAATGATGATACTAATCACAACATACATATTCATGATGTTTAGCCAAAAATAATACTTTTTCCACCAAAATAATATCTTTATTTTAATATAATCAAAGCACTCACTCTTCCCATTTATGAGGAATAATTTTTTAAAAATAATATTTAATATTAATATAAATTTATAAATTTAGAAAGAGACTTATATTTTAAAACTTTTATATTTTAAAAGGAAAGAAGTATAATAATGAAACTAATTAAAATTGAAATTAGAGGTAATTATTTATAGGTTTTTGAGGTTTTACGTAATATATTTTGTAGTCATTCTATTTTGAAAATTAAATTAATAGGTCCTTATAGTTTCAAGAATTGTACTATTAGGTCCTTCCGTCCAGAAACGCCGTTAGTCAACTAAAAAAGTCAAACGATTTAGATTAAATTTTTTTAAAAAAAAAATGACAAAATTACCTTTTAGTTTATTTGAATTGAACCATATTAATTAAACTAATTTTTAAGTTAAACCCTTATTATTATTATTATTATTATTATTATTATTATTATTATTATTATTATTTTCCTCTTCTTCTCCAACTATTCATCTTCTTTTTTTCTCTATCCTCATATCACGTTCTTCTTTTCTCTCCCTCACCTCATCTCTTCATCTTTTTCTTCAAGAATCAAGCATTCAAGAATCAAAGCCTGAAGTCTTTCCTCTCAAAACTTCGAAATAGCAAAGAAAGAATCCTCCATGCTGGAATCGAAAGATCCCTGGTGCTGGTGGTTGAAACTGTTTGCTCTTCGATTGGTCGTTGTCCTGTAAATTTCGGTAGAGGAAGGGAAGAAGTTTCGATCTGTTAAGGTATTATTCACTGTTTAGTTTAAATTTTTTCTGCTAGTTTAATTGATTTGTCCATTGCTTCTGATATTCATACTAAAATATCCCAATTTTAACATATTTTCCACAGAAGGATCGGATTTGCAAGGTGCTCCTACAACAACAGCGTCAGATGCTTCTGCATCTTCTTCATCTTCCTTTGTTTATGTCTTTACTTTATGATTTTTTTGATTGAAATACTGTTTAAATATATGAGTTTGTGATTTTATGAGTTTTTATATTTTTTGATAATGTAAAAGGAAAGATTTTATTTGATGTAAATTTACAAATATTGTGATAGTGAAAAATTGATGCGATTCATGAGTTTGTGATTTTGAGACCACGTTTATAGTATATGTTGAATTCCTTTTCTTATTTTAATTGGATTATAAGATGATTTGGAGGAAAAATAAGAAGAAGATGAAGATTTAGAAAAAAAAAATCTGGTGATAGTAAGAGCCATGGATGAACGAAAAGAAAGAGAAGAGAGGAAGAAGAAGGAAGAGATAATAATAATATCAATTAAAAATTTAAAAGTTAAAATTAAATATACACATAAAACAATAAAAATGACCTAATAGTATAATTATGTAAAATTTACGGACTTAAAAAAATATAATATAAAGGGTAATATTGTCATTTTAATTCAACTCAACAGAGCACTTAACCTTCATTCCGGACGACCTAATAGTACAATTTTTAAAATCATAAAGACCTATTAATATAATATTTAAAATAAAAAAATTTCAGAGTATATTATGCAACATTTTAAAGACTTATAAATAATTAACTCTTAAAATTATGATTAAAATTGAAGTATATGACATAATTATTGAATTTTGTAAGTAGTGCCGTCCATAATGAATCGAACCCAAAGGGATCCAGCTATGACATAATAAGGTGTGTAAATGCAACACTACAAATTTGGTGGATATAATTTGGTTAGAAGTTCGAGCATTTAAGAGAGTCATAGGTTAAGCTTCCAACACGCGATCCTATGACTTCTTCCATGGTCAAACGTAGCGGCTCTTCCCTTCTTCTTTCTTTTTCCTATTCCACTATAGCCCTTTCCTTCTATTCTAATTACTAGTCCCTCAGATTTATTACATCATTAGACTATGAATCAATCAAACTATACCCTACCCTAACTCCAACATAATTATAAGAAATAGCAAACTTTCAAAGTTTCATTTTAAAAAAATTAGCACATTTGAGTTAAAATTGAACAAATATCATATTTTTTGTGGTTTTACATTTGTACCCTTAGTACTTTATTTTATTTTTATTTAATAAGAAATAAAAAACCATAATATATTTTTTTTTTCATTTTTCGTAATAATATTAAATGCTATTTTTTTTAAATTTATCCATCATAAATAAAAAAATGTGATTTTGAGTATTTTAAAATAAATCTATTATAGTTAATTTAATAAAAAATTAATTATAAATGAAAAAAATCTTAGACATTTAAAAAAAGTATAATGAAAAATTATTTTATATTATAGAACGGAGCGGTACTATGTACTTGTATCTAATATAAAATCATACTATAGATTTTTCAAAATTTAAGTAACCAAATACATAAATTCATCCTGAACTTTTACATATTTTTCGAATAAAATTTTGAATTTAGAGAGTCACCAATATGAATTTGCACGAATGATCACTTAGACAACTGAATTTACAAAAACTTAAATAAATTCACACCTCATTAGAGAAAAAAAAATCATAGAGATGCTCCAAAATGTCAAACATAATAAGGTGCGAATTCAATTAATGATTTACAGTTTAAGTGTCTAAGTAGTCAGACATAATATTCATGATTCTATTTAAAAAAAATATAAAATTTAGGGGTGAATTTATATATGTATTTAGGCTTTTATAAATTTCTTAAACTTTAGATATTTTGTGGCACTCTCAATCTATTTGTGTAGGAATGAACAGAGTCTTAACATTGGACTCTAATTGATATTTTGTCCCTTCTTCAATAAATACATTGGACTCTAATTGATATTTTATTTAAAAAGATGAAAATTTTGCCGTTAATTTTTTCAGCTCCATTTGCCACTCTCACTTGCTATTAATTAATTAATATATATTATTATCATTGAATTATGGGTTGTTATAAATTTTTATTTTTATTAATTAAAATCTAACGTATTTAATGTTTATTGTTTTTTTAATTATTATACAAAATTTTTAAAAACAATTAAAAAATGGAATAAAAAAAACGAAATTTGAACATAAGGGATTAAATGGTATTTGTCCCATTCAAGTTTAGTTAATTAGTTGGTTGAAAGTAACATTGAAACTATAAGGGATTAATAAATTTTAATGTTTTAAATACTTGAATAGAAAAAGATGGTGTTAGGCAACAAATAGCCATGCTGGGTTCAACTAACACCAAATAGCTTCTTTACTCAAAAAAAAAAAAAACACTTCAACTTCAAGTATAGCTTTAATGTATATATATATGAAAAAATCAAGTACTATAAATGACAAAATATAATAAGAAAGGAAAAATCTGAACACTATAATTTTTTTAAATAAAAAATAATTATTAGCTTGATTTACACGTCATCCGAAAAAATAGATCTAAGTAAAAAAATTTCCAAGTTAATATTTTACTAATATCAATTTCCCTTGTCCGTTTTGTTGCAACTTTATCGGATAATGTTTTACTAACCAACTTCTTTACTCCTCTGTATTGTGGCAACTTCATACCCATTATATTACACAAATTTAATGGAAAATTAAGAAAATAGCTAACTACGGTATTTGTGCCACTACACCTCAAGAATAAATGATAAAATAGTTTAGAATTAGAAAAATTTTAATCATGAACGGCTTGAATTTTCTATGTATGCTTCCAATTTTATCTAATCTCTCGGAGGGGATAATTATTTTCCCACCTAACACTTAATTTTTTTTAGGAGTCCGCTCAATCTCTGTTGAGCTCGATTAATTGAAACCGACTTCAATCATTCATCTAATTATGATGAGAAAATCTCCCAGTAAAAATAAATGCATATGATAGAGCTTTAATCCAAAAATCTTATTAAATAAATTCAATCCGCTAATTATTTTAGACAGAACTTGCTCAGTCATCTTCCTTGTGGCTTTGAGACTAGTCAAAAAAAAAAAAAAAAAACTAAGATATAGCTGTTTTATTTTTATTTTTTTTTTTAAAATACGTAGTACGTAATAAAGATGCAGATATAGTTCACCAACATCACTGCATCATTTGACATGTGGTCGTCGTCCATATGGTAATGGCAAGTTAGCAATAACCATACAACAATTAGGTCAAACTTATATCCGTTAATAATACGCGCATTATATTAAAAATAAAGAAATAAAAAGTCCCGCTCTTTTCAGGGTTGGCAATATTCAATGCCACGACGTTCTAACATTTAAAGGTTCGTTGGGGTAGTTGTATCTCCCTCCTCCCATCCTTCCCTTTCCCTTTATATTTCCCTCTTCCTTTTCCTCTCCCTCCTCAACCCATTTCTTCTTTGCAACTCTTTAGCCTTTCTTTGATTTTATACAATTCAAAACACTTACTGTTATTAACAATGGCAGATCAAGAAAATAGACGAAACCCCACTTCAGAATCTGTCTCTGTTGAGCCTAATAATAATAATAATCTTCCAAACTTTCTTTTATCAGTTAGACTTAAGTATGTTAAATTAGGTTATCATTATTTAATCTCCAATGCTATGTATCTTTTGCTTATTCCACTTTTAGGTATTACTTCAGCTCATCTTTCTACATTTACTGTTCAAGATTTACTTCAGCTATGGAATCAACTCAAGTTCAATCTTGTTTCGGTCACTCTTTGTTCTGCTTTTATTGTTTTCTTGGCTACTCTTTACTTCACCAGTCGGCCGAGGAAAATTTACTTAGTCAACTTTGCATGTTATAAGCCCGAACCGGCTCGAATATGCACGAGAGAAAATTTCATGGAGAAGTCGACAATTGCTGGTACTTTTACTGAAGAGAATTTGGCTTTTCAAAAGAAGATTTTGGAGCGGTCGGGTTTAGGGCAACATACTTACTTGCCTGAGGCGGTTATGCGAGTGCCGGCGAATCCGTGTATGGCCGAGGCAAGAAAGGAAGCTGAAACTGTGATGTTTAATGCCATTGATGAGCTATTGGGTAAAACTGGAGTTAAAGCTAAAGATATTGGGATTCTTATTGTTAATTGTAGTTTATTCAATCCGACGCCGTCTCTGTCTGCTATGATTGTTAATCATTACAAGCTTAGAGGAAATATTCTTAGCTATAATCTTGGAGGTATGGGTTGCAGTGCTGGTCTTATTTCTATTGATCTTGCCAAACAACTCTTACAGGTATATATGCGTATTTTCTTAATAATTTTACAATATTAGTTAATAATTAATTACATAATTAGTCTATTAACACATCCTCTAATGGGATTAACTAAGGGTAAATTAGTCTAGATAGAATGTGTATACCCTTCTTAATTCATGTCAACTTTAGTCCTTAAGGATTTAATTATGGAAGTCTATTAAATTTGTGATTGGATGGAAACAGTTTCCAAATTAAAAAGAAAAAGACGGATTTTCCAGTTCCTCAACTACCTATTTATTGACGTCTTTAATTCTCATGTTTTTCAAAAATAAATATCTTAATGAAAATATAATATTAAGAATTTGTTTTTCTTTTAGATTTGGTGATTAATTATATTAATTATTCACATAATTTTAATCATTCTAATTTAACTAATTTTAAATTGATTGCAACAGGTACATCCCAACTCCTATGCCTTAGTGGTGAGTATGGAGAAC
The DNA here is from genome assembly GCA_948099555.1 of Croton setiger. Lineage (NCBI taxonomy): Eukaryota > Viridiplantae > Streptophyta > Magnoliopsida > Malpighiales > Euphorbiaceae > Croton > Croton setiger. The sequence continues at coordinate 100,031 of CANUEY010136680.1, forward strand.
ATTACTCTAAATTGGTACTTTGGAAACGACCGATCAATGCTTGTTTCAAACTGCCTCTTCCGGATGGGCGGAGCAGCCATTCTTCTCTCAAACAAATCATCCGACCGCCGCCGCTCAAAGTACCAACTCATCCACACTGTCCGTACACACAAAGGTGCAGATGATAAATGCTACAATTGTGTGTTCCAAAAAGAAGATGAAGGTGACAAAAGAAGAATAGGCGTCTCATTATCTAAGGACTTGATGGCGGTCGCCGGAGAAGCTCTAAAAACTAATATTACAACTTTAGGGCCACTAGTCCTACCGATGTCCGAACAACTTCTATTTTTCGCAACATTGGTCGCGAGAAAAGTATTCAAAATGAAAATTAAACCTTACATTCCGGATTTTAAATTGGCTTTCGATCATTTTTGCATCCATGCCGGAGGGAGAGCAGTTTTAGATGAACTAGAGAAAAATCTCGATTTGACCGAATGGCATATGGAGCCTTCAAGAATGACTCTATATAGATTTGGTAACACTTCAAGCAGCTCATTATGGTACGAATTGGCTTATTCTGAGGCTAAAGGAAGAATCAGAAAAGGTGATAGAACATGGCAAATTGCATTTGGGTCAGGATTTAAGTGTAATAGTGCTGTTTGGAGAGCATTGAAGACCATTAATCCTGCTAAAGAGAAAAGCCCTTGGATTGATGAAATTCATGAATTCCCTGTTCATGTGCCTAAAGTTGTTTCCATTTCTTCGTGAAGATTATTATTATTGTTATTATCATTTATTTGACTAATTGATTTCCAATTCAGGAGATTAATTAATCTCTGTGTTTTAGTGAATTTGATAAAAGAATACTTTGTGATTTTTTTTTACCTGATATATTGTTAATTGATGAAGCAAACAGATAGGAAGATCTTGTAAGTTTCAGCACTTGAAACTCAATTTATTTAATAAAATATTTGATTTAGTTCATTTCATCTTCTTCTTTCAAGTTCAATAAACAGCACGCATATATTACTCCTAATAAACAAGAAAATTTTATGGTAAACAGAATTCTATATAGTTTTGAAAGTGAAATTTTTGATTGTTTTATTAATTAATCTCTACACCAACTGTCGATCCGATATTGATCTAAACCCCAATTTTTAGAAAAAGAAATGAATATTGTAAAATTGGGTATTCTGTAAAATGAAGAGTAGAGGAGGAATGATTAGTTGGGGTGTCACCAAATTTTGATCAACCAAATGCAAATGTGTTCTTGCAAGTAGCCTAAGGTGATTCTTTCCTAGAAATTAAATTTGCACAACCTAGGATTTAAGATGATGACTGTTGTTCCTAAGCAAGACGATTAATTAGTCAAATATTACAATTATATATCAAAGTCAAGCATAGTAGCTTTGGCAAGTAGTGAATTAAGGAATAAGTTAGAGGTTGGGTGCAAGATTCATTAATTAAGGCGTAGTATACTCTTATCAATGTTCCAATAAGATTACAATTAGGTGTTTGGTTGTTCCAACTAATTAGACAAGTTTCAAATATTAGTATTATTATTGAATGGACCATTATTATTAGGTGTTTTTGGGTAAACCAGATTGCGAGACAATGTGAATGCCAATTTTTGTATCCATCATGAGGGTTTTTTTTTTTTTTTTTTTCCTTCAAGAAAAAAAGGAATGACTAACTATTTTAATTATTTTGAACATAAATAATGTCTTAAATGTCTAACACTCTAGTTTATCCGAATATTATAAGTAAAATGGGTTGTATATTTTAGTAAAAAAGTTACCATTAAAATAGCAAAAGCAAAATGTGGCTCCTAAGTTTTAATATAGTAAAGCACTTATATAAATGTTTATCTCAACCTTCGCTACGCCCCCTTTTGCACTCCCAAATAAGTTAAACCGTCACCTTAATATGCGACTTTATATATTCATGTATTTACCATATTTGCTCAAACTGATCAACATAATCGGACTTTTTTTTTTTTTTTTACATTGATGATAAATTGTTGAATTTCAAATATATTTGCATCTATACTTATTTTTTGTTTTTGGAATTTTTTTAAATGAGATCTTCTCAATCCAATTTTTTCTTTTTATATAGTCAAAATTCGAACTCTGAACTTTGTTTAAAGAGATTAATATTTTATCTTATCTTGTTAAACCATTTGATTAATGATGTATTTTTTTTAGGTGGAGGATTTTTTTTAAAGCAAAATTTAGATAAATATCCAATTAATTTTAACACATTCTAAAAAAAACATATTTTTTAAATGAATTCTCAAAATAGCTACTTTAACATTATAAACAACATATAAACAATTTATAAAGGCACTTTCAAGAGTTAAAAGTTAAAATAAGACCCCTTTAAATATAATTGTGCTAAAAATTATTTTCAAATTTAAAAATTAGAATTTTTTATATTATCTTTTTTTTTTTTTTGGGAAATATTGGTAAACGTATAGTTTTTATGTCAAATAAATTTGCTAGAAATCAATAGTCGGGACAAGTCTTTTAGAGTATTATTAATATTTTTATTTGCTATTTTGGAAATATACACACATGCATGCAAGTGAAACTCGTTGGAAACTAGTAATTGGAAGTAGGGGGGATATTTTTCTAGTAAAACTAGTAAATTATGGTAAATTAATAATAAAAAATGCATATATAATTATGTAGATGAAAATTACAAAATTATTGGTTAGGGAGCATGAGTCATATCTACTTGGTGTTTTAGGGTACATTCTTTCTATTTTATCTCATAATGAATCTTGCATTATATTTATTTTTAATGTTTTTAAAAGAGATATATCGGTAATTAAGTACCTTTTGTAATTATCTTTTTATTATTTGGTTGAATTTATTTATCGGTGTGACCAAAAGCATTATATTTTTTTACAACTTTTTAGAAAATGGTGGAAGAAAATTTTATAAACATGCATAAAAGTGCACTGCGTGTCTTCTATTTTTTATTTTTTAAATCCCAACGGAAAAGGTAGTTATCATTATCAAAGAGCTCAACAACTTAAACAATTAACCTAGGAACAAGAATGAACGGGCGTTCTCAGTTTCACATGTTCACTAATCTTAATGGGTTACACATGCAAACAAAAACTAAGTAACAAAATGAATCTCAAAATGCCTATTTACAGCCTATCTAAGAAAGCATAGACAAAATATTGACAAAAAATTAAACAATCAAATACTATCCATTAAACGATAATCATACCCCACTACCAGGTACCCTTACATCCCCTGCCACCACTCTCAAACAACTAACCCATGCAAAAGTCAAGGCAAAACAGCATTCCCACAATTCCGCAAACTCACTTGGATACAACCACCCATTTCTCCACCATAAAAATGAACTTTGCAACTACAAAGCTACCCAAGCAAAGTATCAAATACAAGTCAAAAACACCACCTTCCAAGACCAACATGAAACCGAAAACCCAGCTGCTCAGCCAATAAACAAACATACCTAGAGACAAAAAATAAAACTGCTCCAACTAAGTCAGTAGAACAAAAACAGACCACAAATTCATGCTAATACTTCTATCGATTACACTTTCAAAATATGCAACTAAAAATTGAATCAAAAAGAAGAAAAATAAATAAATTAAAAACTGTATAGAAAAAAGTTAGAGTGAGTGAATATGTTGAAACTCTTGTCCACTGTCACAGTTTGACGACAGAAGATATCCATTTCTAACCTAAACCGCTAGTGTATTCTGATAATCAATATGGAAAAATGCCTCAGAGACATAACCAACCGTTGACAACTCGGAAAACGAAATCCATCCTAAAAAATATAGATCTTGCAGAAACTCTTCCCAAAAACCATTCAAATCTAAACTGAACTCAGAAAAAGTGATGAAGAAATTAACCCAAAAATGTTTTGGAACCATACAAACAACCCAACAAACCCAGATTGACCAGTCGGAGATCCTCGTAACCGCGATTATGAAAACTAGGGCTGTTAATGAGTTAAACTGTTCATGAGCTACTTAGTGTGCGGTTCGATTTAAGCTTGTTTAAAAATTAAATGAGTTAGCTCGATAACTAAATGAGCCGTTAACGAACTGAAATTTCAAACTCGTTAACGGCTCTTTTAATTTAATTTTAGCCTGAAATATGTATTAAATTAATGTTTTTAGTTCAGAATTTCATATTTATTATAATATAATGACTAATTAATGCTTAAAAATAATTTGTATCCAACTATCCACCCTTAATTTCTTTCCTTTTCTTCTTTAGGGTTTTATGGAAAATGAGCAGCTCGCGAGCTACTTGAAATTTGGCTTGATAAAAACTCGTTTGAAAACTAAATGAGCGGCTAAAAAAGTAAACGAGTTGAGCTTAAACTTAGCAATACTCAGCTCAGCTTGGCTATACTTGTTTACAGCCCTAATGAAACTCAATCGAAAGTGGTTTTCTCTCTTTTTGTTTTTCCATACTCGGCTTTCTATGTACCATAAAACTACATACAACTATAGAGAATTAGTGGAAGAACAAAGAAAGGGGTGGCTACCACCGGTGAAATTACGACGGTAGTCACTAAAGAAAACCCTAAAAGAGAAGAAGTTTTAAAGAGAATGCAGAGAAAAAATTATTGATTGAAGAAGATTGTGTGCTAGTTTGGCAGTAAACTATTCTCACTTAAAATTTGTTGGGCTTAGGCTAAGGCATGCAAATCCAAATCAATCCTTAGATGGGCTGAGATAGTGATTGTTGGCCCAAGTGTTCTTGGTAGATTGGTTTGCTGAGAAATGGCTCAAGGTATTGTTTGATAAACGAATTTTTGTTGGCCAAGGTTACATTTTCTGTGCACGTCCTTCACGATCCTCTGCTTAGACTGGTGATTCAGGTAATTGCAAACCTAAGAGTCACTGTTTCTTGAGTAATTTCATTTTCAATCATGCCATATTGTTGTGGCTCAAGTCCATAACAAGACTGTATAGATAAGGATCTGAAGAGTTATATATTTTGATTGATTTCGAATAGTTGATTTTTGCATCTAACTAGTGATATTGATCAATGATCAGGGAAGCTGCTTGGAGCTGGAACGCAGAAGTCTCTTTTATGTTCACATCGAGCTCTCACTTCCTCGGATGGGAGCCAAAATACCCCAGCTTTGCTAACTTTCTCGGAGTATGTTTACGTTCTGCTCTGCGATAACATATATATAAATAATGTATGAGCACAGAATGAATTGCATCAAAGAACAGTCAAGAGACACAGTTGCCAGGTATATGACTGTTCTTGTATTTTTTTATTCTCCAAACTGAATTATTATTTCTGGGTTCTGTGGAGACAAATAAGAACTCCTACTTGAGTTGGTGAGATTCATGCATCACTACATCACATTGTCATTGGTTTTAATGAGGTCTTGAACATGTTTTAAGAACTCCTTTTCAGTTGGAAAGTGATACCAATTTTCAATTTTTTAGTATTTTTTTTAAGAAACTATCTTTACTATAAATGTAATAAAATATTTTTTGGCTTTTGTTATGTTAATATGTTATATTATTGTATTCCCTAAGCTCCATTTAAATGTTTCTTTTCTCATTTTTACATTTATTAAGAAAATAATTATTTTGTGTTAATTTAGATTATCGTATTGATTATTTGATAGCTTTAAAAAAAAAGTGTTTTAATTTTCCAAATCACAGTAGTATGAAAATATATTATAATTGTCATAAAAGAGTCAATTAAAATGGAAAAAATAAATAAAAAGACTATCAGTACAAATCTTAATGCGTATAACATATATGTTATTATATTTATACATACTATAAATAAATTTCACAAACTTTTTCAAAATTCATATGAATCCATATAGGTTTGATATATAATCAGAACGTATATATATTATATATATTACTCCTAAAGAATAAATTTTTAGTAGTGACCAACATGATTAAACAGAATTGAAAGTAAAATTTTTTGATTAAGTTGCATATGTGGAAAAAGGATTTGATATAAGTCGATTAAGACTAATTATTAATTAATCTCTACATCAACTGTTGATCCGATATTGATCTCAATCCCAATTTTTGGTTAGAGGACTGATTAGTCAAATTACAATTAAGTATTTGTAGTTATATATCAAAGTCAAGCAATAGCTTTGGAATTGGCAAGTACTGAATTAAAGAATAAGCAACATTCATTAAGGCTGGGTGTACTTCGGGTTAAGTATGATTTATTCCCTCTATTTTGGTGATTTAGTCCTTGGTTTTCAATATTATTTTTTAGTTTTTTCTTTTTTTTTACCGGAATTTAGTTATTTTGTTTAAAAAATTAAAGTACCAAACTAAATTTCGCTTAAAAGATCAAATTGAATATTTTCACAACGACCAAACATGATTTTGTCCAAAGCTAAACCGGACTTCTATTTTCAGCAACAAATGGAACAATTGAGTATAACAAATCGAAGTGCTTGACATGTAAGCATTCAATAACATGATAATCCTAAAAAAATACATGTTGACTGCCCTTGAGAAATCTATTCCTCCTTCAAGTAGAAAGCATGCATTGCCTCAAAAACCACAATAGTTATCCTAAATTCTTTCTTGCTATAGAAGCACTACAGTTTTAAGAGATAATGTGTGGCAAAAGGTTATGTAAATGGTTAAAATTAAAACATACACGAGAAAATGAACACTTTACTGTTGACATCTATCACAATTCATAATTCTAGTTCATCATATTCTCAAAATTTTCTTTTAACCATGAACATAAAGTTACCAGGTGCAATTTGTTTGATTTTGTGGCCATGGAAATTAGATGAGAAGCCTTTGTTCACGATCCACAATAATTACTATTTTCATTGTTACTCTTTTTATCCAAATTATTATTATGCATGTAATTCAGATTTAGATCTTTATAATAATTCGATATTTAATATATTAAAAAAAATTGATATGAAAACACTAAATACAATATGAAAATATAATATAAATTGTCTTAAAATTCACTTTATTTTTTAATAATACTACTACTATTGGTTAACTTGTTCATCACAAACTAAGGACCAATAGTTTCATTTTATTTTCTTGTAAATTGTATCTATGTATGTATTTTTTACTTGGCAGGCTAATATTTTAGTACTAGTTTTTTTTTCATAACTATTTCCAACTGCGTTGCTGCTTCAAGTGATGGTAGTAGCCAAGTTGTCTTCAATTTTGTTACAGGGAGTTTGTTACAGAGAGTTAATGCTTCTCCTGCGTGGAGAATGTTTACTGGTTGTAGTCAATAAGACCTGAAAATTTTGTCTATATTTAGGGGCTGCTTCGGAGCCATTTCCGCCCCGTGAATTCGAGTGAAGGAATACAATTTCTCTCACGAATTTTCACAAACATGGAACAAGCAAAGAAACAAACCCAACACCCTATTCCTTCCGCTCCATGCAAGAAAAACAAATTGCAATATGTGAAGCTTATTTACCATTATTTGGTCCCCTACGCCATATATTTATTGTTAATCCCAATCTTTGCCCATTTTTCGACTCTCATCAATAAAGATCCAATCAAGCTATGGAACTTTCTCAGGTTTCATTTAGTGCCAATACTTGTGTACTCAGCTTTAATAATTTTAACGGGTATTCTCTATTTTTTAAGGAAGCCAAGAAAAGTGTACTTAGTAGATTTTGCTTCGTACAAGCCAGGAGCTAGCCAGAAATGCAGTAAAAAGCAGTGTATGGAGCTAGCTGCAGCAACTGGGAGTTTTACAGAGGAAAGTTTGGCATTTCAAAGGAAGATACTAGAAAAGTCAGGATTTGGTGAAATGACATATGGTCCAAAGGGTTTGATACAAATACCTATGGATCATTCTCTGAGTGAAGGAAGAAATGAAACAGAAATGGTAATGTTTGGAGCCATCGATGATGTTTTAGCAAAAACAGGAGTAAACCCAAGAGAAATAGGAATACTTGTAGTGAATAGTAGTTTGTTTAATCCAACACCTTCACTTTCAGAGATGGTTGTGAATCATTACAAGTTGAGAAGCAATATTCTGAGTTACAGTCTTGCTGGTATGGGTTGCAGTGCTGGCCTTATTTCTATAACACTTGCCAAAGATCTTTTACAGGTTTGTCTTTTATCTTTCCTTTGCTTCCTGTATTAGATACTTTACATATCTTATTTTATCTTAGTGTTGTATTTCTTTCTTGTTAAATTCAAAACCTCATATCGATCTTTACTCTAAAATAAAAGTTTACTAGTAAATTTAATGAATCTACTCTTTCTACAAATATCAAAATAAATATGATATTATGAGAAAAAATAAAAGTAATATACACCCTAAATAATATATTATTGTTGGTTCGATAAGCCAAAATATGATTATAGCAATTTCAGGAGAGAAGAAAACAAACACAAAAACCATGCCTGAAATGGTATCTCAGAATAAGCAATTATAGAACACAACTCATCGTGTTGGCATTGTGGCTTTTAATTTTTTTTTTTTTTACCATTTTTGTAATATTTAAGAATATAAATATCAGAATCCATGAATATTCATTTATTCTAATTTGACCATATCTAGCTTCAAAACTTGAATGGCTCAATTCATAAACACCTACATAATTAAAGGACTTCTATTTCATTTGTTGGCAGCGAAATTAAATTACAGTAATGCATTTATTAATTTGTTTTAATCAAAAATCATTCATTAATTGCTTAATTTATTCATTGTCACTGTAACCAACAGGTACATCCCAACAGTTATGCACTATTGGTTAGTACGGAAAATATAACCCGAAACTGGTATACGGGCAATAACCGTTCCATGCTTGTCACTAATTGTCTTTTCCGCGTCGGAGCAGCTGCGATTCTTTTATCTAACCGGTCATCTGATAGCCGGCGAGCGAAATATCAGTTAATGCACACCATTCGGATTCACAAAGGAGCGGATGATAAATGTTACGATTGCGTCATGCAAAAAGAAGATGATGGTGGCCAATCAATAGGTGTTTCCCTCTCTACAGACTTAATGGAGGTCGCCGGCGAAGCTCTAAAGACGAATATAACCGCTCTAGGTCCGCTAGTACTTCCAGTCTCCGAAAAACTGCTGTTTCTTGCAAATTCAGTAGCGAGAAAGATATTGAAAATGAAAATAAAACCTTACGTTCCAGATTTTAAACTGGCTTTCGAGCATTTCTGCATCCATGCAGGAGGAAGAGGAGTGTTGGATGAATTGGAAAAAAATCTAAGGTTGACCGAATGGCATATGGAGCCTTCAAGAATGACTCTTTATAGGTATGGTAATACTTCAAGTAGTTCTTTATGGTACGAACTGGCTTATTCCGAAGCTAAAGGAAGAATCAAGAAAGATGATAGAGTATGGCAAATCGGATTCGGTTCGGGTTTCAAGTGCAATAGTGCAGTTTGGCGTGCGCTTAGGACAATTAATCCTGTCGAAGACAAACACAATCCTTGGTTCGACGAAATTCAGGATTTTCCAGTTGCTGTGCCTAAATTCTCACCTATAGCATTTTAATATTAATAATTGTTTTTCCGCAACATTTAAGATTGCTTTTCGTTAATCTTTTTATTATGTGTGTGTAATGCACTTGTACTTTTATGTAACCGATCGAAAATAAACCTTGTATTTCTAAGTAATGTAATGTAACTTTTCTATTTCTATTATCATCATTTTGGGGTAATTTTCAGTTGTGGTGGCTGAATATATTGGTAATTAGATCCAAATTATTTGGGACAAAATTTCAAAGACCGGACGGCTTAACACTATCTAAAAAAAACTAATCTTCGAAAAATAAGTATATAAATTGGTAACAACAATAAATATTTATATAACACTTAAATGTCCAATGCCAGATTTTACAATGGAAAACTTATTTAGATATATGGTCATCTATATATTATAATAATAATAATAAGATTTTGGTCAATCTTAGAAAAAACATGAAACTTAAACATAAACCTTAACTAAATTTATTTATGGAAAATTAAACAAAAATTTATTATGAATGGAAAGTAAATGGTAGGAATTAATTTATATATAGTGCTAAATTTCCAAACAGATGCCATTAATGTTATATTTTTGTGATATGATTTATGGTAATTGTGACTTAACTTCAAACTTAATAAAATTTATTTATGAAAAAATTAAATGCAAATCATAGTATATTTCTATAATTAAAATTGTTTTATGAAAAAAAAAATATATCATAGTATATTTTTTTAATAAAATTTATTCATATTCATAATATTTTTACTTGATAAAAATATATATATGAAAAAATATGTTCAAAATTTGTAATACAAGACAAATTTTGTTAAATATGTTCAAAATTCATAATATAAGACAAATTCGTCTTTAAAAATATATATATGAAAAAATTCATAATGATACTTGGGTTTCTATCATCTAATGCATTAAATATCTTATTGTTTTCATATATTAAAATGACTAAGTTCTAATATTTCTTCAATCACTTTGATAGCTTTCTAATGATCAATTGAATAAAAATTGTTTATATTGATTTGCACTAAAATCTAATATTTTTCTTACATGGAATTTGATGATAGCAAAATGTAATGAAATTATATCACTGGTCAATTTTTTTACAGATTTAGCAAAAAAAATTGTAGAAAATAAAAGTTGCAGCCATGGATATAATAATAATATAACAAGAAGAAAGTAAATGGTTATGCAATAAAGGTTTTTTTAATTGTTTAATAATTTGAATCAATATGAAAAGAGTTTTTTATTTTTTATTTTAAATTGGGATACACAAATTGCAATAGTCGTTTGACTTGAAAATGGAGAGAAATTTTTTTATGGAAATTGAAATAAATAAGAGGAAGAGGAGGGTAAAAGTACACATATTAATTAGAAAAAACATTTTAACCTCTTGAAATATTAACATTTTAACTAAAGAAATGATAATTTGGTCATAATAAATATATTGTAACGTCTTGAAATATTATTACCCTAAATTATAAATTAATGTAGATTACTAATTTTACCTTAGTGGGATATCTCAATTTAACACATAAAGGTTGAAATTCTAATTATTTTTGTTTACATTGCTACTCTAAGATAGGGGTATGTGAATTTGAATATGAACACTTTGACTCAATAAAAGGATAACCTAACCACCGCTAGGTCAATCTTTTACCATATTGAAATCTTAAATAATTTATATTATTAGCTTCAATATTCAATCATTTTCAAAAAAAGAATTTTTTTAATGTTAAATCTAAATTACTTATAAAATTGTTGGACCATTTATTTTTATAGTTATAGTACAGTCTCAAAAGAGATTTTGGTTCGTATAAAAAGAATATTCATATATTTATTGGATCTCTAAATATTAAACCAAACCCCTACATGATTTATAATACAATTTCAATAATTTTTTAAGAATATATTTGAAACATATATAAAATAATCTGAATTGTTTGGGTATATAGAGTGACTTATAAGTTTGAGGATTTATTAAATCTTGGAGAATGATTAGTATAATTCCTTCTATTTTTTAGATACATTATATATAATGATTTTGTTAATATTTTGTCTTCAAATAAACTTATAAAAGATATACTTATTTCTACCTAAGATTTAAAACTCTATTATAAAATTTAAAAATTAATGAATATAATAATTCAAAAGTCAAAACTATAGTACAAAATTTAATTTTCAAAAAAACAAAACACAACTATTTTATTTAATATTTTTTGGTGCGATCATGTGGCATTAAATTGGGAACGCAGTGGAGAGGCCAGGTGGGATTGGGAACAACATACAAATAGTAACAGGTTAAATTCTGTGGTACAATAATAACTTGGCTGAGATTTCTGCACCTGCCCTCTTAATTGCTACTTGCATCTCCCAATAAAATGAAACTGCATGCTTTCCCTCATCTTTTGGTTCAAGACAATACAATTTTGGTCTCCAAATAGACTAGATTTTTTTTTATTATTATTATCCCCACAAAAAAATTAAGAATAATATTCAATTTTCACCTAACATTTAATTTGCTTATTTTCTTAATTTGCTTATTTTGTCAACTTAATACATACATCAATTAAATTATTAAATGTTTTATTTACTTGACTTCTTAATTTTTATTTTCACATACTAATTTTAGTATCTAAATCAGTATAAAATTGTCATTTACAAATCCAATAGTATATAAATTGAATTTTACTTACCCACAAGTATATAAATTTTATTTTTACGTTCAAACACCTAAAAAAATAAGTTTTTTATATTTTAATCTACAAGATGATCAAACTGAAAAGATGATGAAACTTCAAAGACTATGTTATAATTGTGCATAAAACTCATTTTCCTCCTTTCTTTTCCGTCTCTATTCTTGATTCATGCCACCACCACCTTCTTTTTACTAATGATACAACCCTAAATCACATCCGATTGTAACAAGCAAAGTAAATGAAAAGCTTTTGGTTCTAGACAAAAACGAACAAAATCGTTTGGTTTCTTTTTACTTCGACGTGATGATTCATAGTTTTGAATGAGCTTTTGGCTAGCATCTAATGAGATAATGGTGGTTCTGAGAATATCGGACGAATCACTAGCGCGCATCTTTCAACCAATACTCTTAAATCGCTCGTTGGAAGCTTGTAGAAGAGGAGATGGCAGCAACGGAGCCCTAACTCTAGCAGGGTGGCAATGGTTGTCCGATATTGAGGTTTTATGTTCATGTACAACGGCAGTTTGTCTAATTTTATTTATTTATTTATATTTTATTATTTTATTTATAAATTTAGAATTTTATTATTTTTGTAATGGAAATGATACCAATATGTTATTTAGTTAATTTTAGAAAAATTATAGTATTTGAGAACAACACATTATCCAACTACATAAAATAAAAAATAAAATTAAGAGTTTTGAAATTTCCTATAATAAGATTATATATATATTTTTCAAAGTTTGACATTAAGATGATGAAACAAATATGAGTTTTGATTCCTGGTACTGGTGACAGTGGGGGTCCTGTCCTGTATGTGTAATCTTTTAAGGATAGGAATGATGAACTGAGAAATAATTGCGACTCTACTTTCAAGAATTCAACTGTAATGTAATCATCCTAACTGTTTCTATCATTAGAGTTTTGAGCTGTCCCTTTCCTTTTCTGCATTTCATATCATTTTACATTATTTTTTTATTCAATTCATCCCTTAATTTGAAAAACCTTTCTCTTTTACATATCATTAGGAAACTATAATTATATTCTTACACTAGATTTTGATATTTTATATGCTAAAATCCTAACTTAGGTCATTTGAACTATACAAATTTATTTCACTTCTACATTCAGAAACATTAATCTTCTATGTCCTAATATAATTAATAATGTATGATATGTGTTTCTTAAATTAGAAAGACCCTTGTTGGACATATATCATATTTAAGAAAAGAAACAAGTTCATTAAGAAAAAGTTGTGGAAACTCCAAATAGTATGGGAACACCGCATTAGTAGGTTTCATATATATTTATAATTTATTTATATAGTAAATGATTCTGAGTTCTGAGACCATGATTATAAATTAAATATCCATATGTATATATCAATAAATATATTTATAATTTTGCGTGAGTCATGATGCCTTTTTATTGATTTTCTCCTAGCTAATTAATTTCTGACATAATTTGGCACTCATTGCAAGAAAAAAACACCATTAAGCAATGCTTGTCTTTTTATTAATCAATTCATATATTAATTGTTCAAAATAAAATAGTCTAACCAGCAATACAAAACAACAATTCTCTTTCTCTAGACATAACATTTTGAATGATTCAGATTACTTCAAAATCTCATATTTTTTCTATAATACTCGTATTTTAATATTACCTCCATTTCAAAATGTGAATTACACTTCATACCCCCTCCCTCATCAAAACATGTTTGAGTAGCATCCAATTCATTGAAGAAGAAGAAGATTTTATCTGTTCTGTTGGGGCACAGTTTGGGAATATGGATTCCAGGCAAGAACATGTTATAGTACACTTGCCCGGCTTAGGTTAGTATTGTAATTTCACTAATAATTTAAAATTTCAAAAATTGACAATGAATTTAAGTTATTTGCATTATACTCGCTATGTAAGTTTAAGAGATTGCTATTTTAAAGAATCAAATAATTTTATTTTTATCAACTGAATTGATTAATTTATTCAAGAGATTATGTAAAATTTAAATGCATCAAAATTCTTTAATTTTAGCTTCCAATAAAAACGCAAACACCAACAAGCATCACAACTTCACAGCTGCAAATGGATACATATGGTAACGGCGGCAAGCCGATGAAACATAAACCTAGTGATATATTAGAAAACTATAACATTAGCAGAACGGTAATGACTGATTAAAACCTAACCTTGCGGAAATTTACAAATGCTACTGGTATTTCAATACAACAATCTTATAAGTCAGCATCACATTCCCCAAACCCCGCGAGCTGCTGTATATTTGTTGCTCGGCCTAGATGTCAGCTCGTATAAGATCCGTGCAAATGTATCAGAATATTTGCTTTCTGAGAAGAGAATTTCTGCAAATGCATTCTCATAAGCAAGCAGCAAAGCCCTGTTCTGTGGCTCAGAGACCAGGCTCTCCAGTATCATTGAAGCTTTCCTGCAAACTTCTGGTACTGGATGTGGTGTCTTGATCACTTTCAGTAGCCGATCAATCGCCCTGAATTGGATAAGTCATTAAGAGATATATGTCATGTCACATAATCAATAAATGCCAAACATAATATCATTTATACAAATTTTTAGTTGCAAGATTAGTAAATAGTCAAAGCTAAAGGAACATAACCATCGCTCACTGGCAAGCTTCAATCTGCAATCCAAATTAACTTCTGCAAGGTTATAGAGTGCACCAACAGCTGCTGCTTGCGCATCTATCGCCTGTATGCTCATGAGATCTACTAAACGCTTGTGTATCTGCAGTGAACATTTGACCCTTGAATACCCTTTAACGCAAATTAGATATATAAATAAAAGGTTGTCAGCTGAACAATATGAACCTGCGGAACAAAAGGAAGAAGGAAAGGCTCATTGTCAGGATTTATTATCATGCGCCCTAGTAATTCTGCAGCAGCACAATGCCAGGCTTTAACTGAAGAACTCAACATCCCCATGATAGCTTGGACTGCACGTTTCTCTCTGATAAAAGTAGAAAAATAGCAGATTCATCAACCAGATGACCACATATTGAAATCAAAAGAGCATATAGGCATACAAGCCTCTTACGTTATTCTGATGTATGATGGCTTTGCTGAGCTGAAAATTCGAAGATCAAGCAATGGAGCCAAATTTACTATAGTTTCAAGGGCATTCGTAACAAGCTCTTCATCCTCTGCCAAAGTAATGTACATTTTACAACTTTTAACAATACACCAGTGATAATTAAACAGCTATTTGCATTACTATGAATTAGTGTAGGCAAGAAAAAGAAAAGGCATCAAAATCTTTTTGTTTTTTTAGGGAAATCAAAATCGTTTTATTTAGCAAGGAAACAAAGGAGGATATACAAAAGACGGGAAAAAAACCAAGAGAATAAAATGAGGAAAAGTAAATTGTTTCCTCTTCCCTGTTTGGTATGAGAGGAGTAAAATGAAGATAAAACTGTTTTACAACGCCATCAATGACAATAAAGAAGAAGCACCATGGATATTTCCCAGAATCAGAAAGATCATACATTCTTGAATCTACCAAACCAAGTATGCACACTACCTAGTAAGCAAGCTCAACATTTTCCCACTACTGCATTAAACAGTATATGATGCAAATATCTTCCTCAATGGCCTAAAAAGGGTACAATATCATCAGCATCTTCGCATGCTCATGGATCCTAAGAAATGACTCTAATTGAAGTTGGATGAGGAAATTGTGCCAGTTAGCCAACCTAAACATATATGGGAATCAGCCTCGAAGAAGTTGACAATGACATTTAAAAATAATTGACAAATAAAAACCATAGCATCCCATTACCCCATCTGCTAAAGCTGAATAGTGCATTAAACGCTTTTTTTTCTTTCCCAACTCTTCTTACCTGTAGCATGGTCTTCAATACACTGGAATACTGTCTCCAAGCAATGCCTATGTTGGGCCATGATGACTTCATTCTCAGGCATGAAAGAGAAATTACGTATGATATTTGAAGCAGCGACTGCACACTGTTGCTTTTCTGCCCGCCCTTCTTCATCTAAATTAAATAGACCATCCTCATCAAACCACCATTGTGAAGGACGAAGTTTGGCAACAGCATTCTTCAGCGCTAAAGAATCAGTTACAGAAGAATTTGTCCCTAATCTGCCACACAAAACATTATCCCACACTCACATGCCATAGGTATCAATGTCAAATTTCTGCTTCTAAATACTAGCACATCATACTTACCCAGGATTGCTGTGATTGTTGTCTGGTCCTATTGCCTTGTATCCATTGCCAAATCCTGTGACCATAGAATTGGCACCTAAAGTTCTAATCCTCGGATTTTTGCTGAGCTCTTTAGGCAGGGCTATATCACGCCAGTCATCTATCTGGTTAATTTAAACAGAAGGAAATTTTAAACTCATTTTCTTAACAAGAACTATCATGCATCTATATTTCATTCAGTAACATTATATTGAAGAACACCCAACAAGATGGTTTGAGCATAACTTTATCTACATAACAATTCAGTAACATTACCCCAGTAATGCAAAATCAAGTTAATAGGTAAAACCTTATAATATAACCCTGCATTATCCCATAATTCGTGATTTCATTAGGACACTTGATTGGAATGAACCCTTAAGATATACATAATACGATATCTCCTAATTCTTGGCGGATTAAATTAAAAGTGCAATTGGTGAGAATTACATACAACTTGCAGAAGAGCGTCGAGCAAGCCAGGGATTTTAGCTAGAGAGTCTTTTCGCATGTCTTCCTTCTCCTTGAAAGAGAGCATTGTAAGAGTGTTGAGAGCCCATGTTAGCTCGCTCTTCAATCCACTTTGAAGAGCCAAAACTATTCTCTTGCTATTTTGATCTGAGGATAGAAACACCAAAACATGGTTAGAGAATACAGAGATGCACTCACATGGCACTTAGGGCTTCGATTAATTGATAGAACTGACCAAGAAAGGAAGTGTGAACTTGGAGAGATGGACCAAGAAGGTTGGATGGCGCTGCGGTATCACCTCCAGAGCCGGCAGAGGTATTGCTGCTGGTACTGCCGAAGGGACGACCCCTTTTGGCCGCCGGAGCGGTGGCGCCAGCAGCCTTGTTCTGGTCCCTTTTCTGCATTACTGTCTTGACAGTCTTTGATGGAGATCTGAATGAGCCGGAGATTTAACTCCTTTGGGCTTTTAGACGTTCTCGTCTTCAAACCTAGCAGGGTTGCCAATTTTGAATTTGTTGAATCAAATCCATGTTGGGCTCAACTGAAACTCAAGCCCATATTGGGCTCAACTGAAAACTTACGTTAAACTCGTGTTGAAATCCTATTTGTATGAGTAATTTAAGTACTTAGAAGTTACAACCATCGAGCCTCCAACAATTTGGTTAAGACAGAATGAATGTCTTCCACCAGTAAGAACCTCATCAAACTGTTCTATCTTGTCAAAAGCTTAAACCATCTAAGGCAAATTCACTCTTTTCTCATTGTTCATGGCCTCTCACGGGACACATTTTTTCTTGCCAAACTTCTCCATCCTCTTGCTGTTTATCATGCCACGCAACTTCCCTACTCTTCACTTGTGTTCCAGCAGATTGAAAAACCTACCACTTATCAATGGAATACCATTATCAAGGCCTTCTCTGTCAGTTCTCAACCCATTATGTCTTTTGTTTTTTATTCAAGAATGCGCCAGCATGGACTTTCTCCAAATAAGTACACATTTCCTTTGCTTTTGAGGTCCTTTTCGAAGTTGAAAAATCAAAACCCATTTCAGTTTTACGCCCATATCATTAAGCACGGTCTGGATTTTAACTGCTTCATTAGAAATTCTATGATCAGTGCTTTTGCAAATTGCGGTTACACTGTTTATGCACGTCAAGTGTTTGACGAAAGTCCCCAAAGAGATTCGATTACTTGGACTGCGATGATTGATGGGTATACTAGAAACGGTTTTCCAGTTGAAGCACTTAAGTTTTTCAACCAGATGAGATCATTGTGTTTAAAGGTTGATGAGGTAACTGTTGTAAGTGCTCTTAATGCGGCTGGAATGACTGGAGATATTATGTTTGCAAGATGGGTTCATGGCTTTTATGTGGAACAAGGAAGAGTGAAATGGGATGTTTATATTGGCAGTGCTCTTATAGATGTGTACTCAAAATGTGGTTATTGTGACGAGGCCCGTAGAGTTCTCAATGAAATGCCAATTAAAAATGTTGTTTCTTGGAGTGCATTGATTGCCGGCTGTGTTCAAAGCAATAGGTTCAAAGATGCATTAATTCTCTTCCAAGATATGCTAATGGCTGATATAAGACCTAACCAATCTACTTTGACTAGTGTTCTGACAGCTTCTGCCCAACTAGGCGCATTGGATCAAGGCAAGTGGGTGCATAAATATATAGATAGGAATTTTTTGGAGATGAACTCAATTACTGGGACAGCACTAATAGATATGTACACAAAGTGTGGTTGCATTGCTGAGGCTTTACTGGTATTTGAAAAGTTGCCAACAAAAAATGTATACTCATGGACGGCCATGATTAATGGATTGGCAATGCATGGTGATGCTTTAGGTGCCTTGAATCTCTTCTATCGAATGTCAAGTAGTGGGGTTGATCCAAATGCAGTTACATTCATTGGTGTACTTAGTGCTTGTGCGCATGGAGGTCTTGTAGACGAGGGACGTCGGTTGTTTAAGATAATTAAGGATAACTATCTTTTGGAGCCAAATGTTGATCACTACGGCTGTATGGTTGATCTACTAGGCCGGGCAGGGTACTTGTATGAAGCAAAAAAGTTGGTTGAAGAAATGCCAATGGAGCCTACCCCAGGTGTATGGGGAGCTCTATTTGGTGCTTGTATGATCCACAAAGACTTTAAGTTAGGAGAATATGTCGGCAAACTTTTAATAAACCTTCAGCCTAATCACAGTGGTCGTTATGCACTTTTAGCAAATATGTACTCAGCAAATAGTAGAGGAGATGCTGCTGCAAATGTAAGGAAGATTATGAAAGGGAAAGGGGTTGAGAAGAAACCTGGATTTAGCTGGATAGAACTGGATGGCTTAATCCACGAATTCATCGCTTTTGACACATCACATTCAGAATCTAGTTATTTATACGAGATGTTAGACAACATTATGGTTCAATTGAAGCTTGCTAATCAACCAAAAGACATTCTGCTATTGAGTATTGACAATTGAATTTGAAACTTCGGTGAGCTTACAATTTTTTAACCATCATATTGATGCAACATCTTTCAACTACTTGATTGAGTACAATTTTTTACATACATATAGAAGTTATTTGAGATTTTTGCAGATAGAATGATTTGATTTACGTAACATCTCCTTGAAGGAAATTTCTTGTAACATTTGAAAATAAGACTTGACCCTACAGAAAGGGTCATGCAAACTTAGCAACGGATTTATCAATAATTAGGAGAAGGAATTGAGAAGATGGGTTGGCCAACAGGGGCCGTTAGGGTCCTGAAAAAGGGGGACAAGTTTTGGACTTTAGTTTGGGACTCTTTTTCGAATGATTAGATTAGGCTTTGATTCTAAATAAGCACTCGTAAAAAGTTGCCAAAAGAAAGCCGTTCGAAACCTTTGGTTTTGTAGGCCTGCTTTTCCAAAAACCAGCTGACAGCCCACATGCCAATTTGCTAATTCTTTAGCCTTCCTTGTCATACTATATTTCTTTCTATTTTTAATAGTTTTATGAAATTTGTCCTCTATTCTTATCTATATTCCTTTTGGTTTTATTAATCAATTATAGGCATTATTGTTCCAACTGTTTGTGGTTAGCGTTTTCATCCGTCACAATGCTGAAACTATTTTTTAAGAATAATTATTAATGGTTTAAGTAACATTTTATAAAAAAAAAATTCAATTAAATATTTTTTTTCTTGCCATTGTCTAAATATTGATCAATGATGATTAATAAGCATTCGTCCCTTATTTTTTTCCTTAAAAAAAATTATTGTGTTAAGAATCTTGTTTGATTATAACTAATGTTGATTGTTAGCTGATTGAAAATTCAATAATCAGCTACCAAATCATTGACTATTGCATAAATGATTCTCAATTTTCTTATGATTAATTTGTATTATACAATTTGTTATTGAAGAAATATAAATTAATCATATCTAATTTTGGTTCCTAAGAATCATTTAAATATTATGAATGCGACAGAATATGTTTTAGGATCTCGATTGGTTACTATACTAAAAAACAAGAGTGGAGATTATAACTCTTTTAGCCCATCGATTTGGCCTTGAATACGTCAAATTATGAGTTTTGTATAGCAATTACATTTCTCATTCATATTGAAAAGTATCATTTTAGATACAAATCCATTTTAAAAGCAATGGAAAATTCATATATTATCTTATAAATATAAAATGTGTTTAGATATCACATATAGTCAAGAAATGAATTTCTTATTACTTATTTCATAAATAACACTTCTCATGGGATTGCATAAACGGACACAGCTAAACCAAATAAGAATATAATAATTATGAAGAGTAGATAAAGATTCAAAAATTTAAATAAAGAATAGAAATATCGAAATCTAATCCCACAAAGAGCAACTTTAGCTTTAATATGTCCAAATAATGGAAGTAGATAATGTTGGATTAGAATTAAGGTAATATGTTATTATTTGTTGGAGATGAGGGAAAGAGGAGATTAGATAACCAATTAAAGGTAAAGGATAGCATAATTCCTTCAATCTACTTTGTTACTAAAAAGCATATATAGAAATTATAAAATAAAAAAAAAAAAAAAAAAAAAAAAAAAGCCAAAGTGGGAAGTCCATTTTGCAGGAAGCACATCTAGTTGGGCATATTCTGGTATCCCATTTCCATATTCCAATCTTCAATACTCATTTCATTTTCATTTTCCTTTTTGTATTTCAATTCGAGGAATTCAGTCTTTTTCATGACCAATTTAATAAAATATAATTAACTTTTAATTAGATTAAATATTTCAAACTAAAAAAAATTACTACTATACATGGTATCGTATTTTTGAGATTAATATACAAATTGGTGGTCTTTAATGTAATCAATTTATTATAAATAATTTGGATAGTGGACTGCAAAATTCATTTATGTTCTGCAATTGGTTCAGCTATTTTGTAGCTGAGAGATAGAAGGCCTGTTAAATTTAACATCTTAGTCAGTAAATTAACTTACTTATTATTTGTATATTGGTTATTAGTAATATCACTGATTTCTTCTCAACATAGTTCTGATATCTGTACTTGTATCAACTCTTAATTTGGATTCTTCCATTTACGACAATCATAACATTTATGTCCTGCTCACTCAAATAAATATTCATTTTCATTTTCAACGGATAATAGTAGAATAATATTTTTTGATGGCCTAATAATGGCACCCAACAAACCCAAAGCTTATAATCTCTAAATTCAAATGGATAACATTTCCTTATTTTTAATGCTTATCATTCAACATACAGTGATGGAGTTATATTTTGGCCATTTTACAAATAATATGTTGTTACAAATTTAAATATTTTCCAAGCTTTTTTTTTATTATAACTGAATTATAATATTAATAATACCGATATGATTATAAATTAAATTCGTTAAAATTGTTTTTATTTTTTGGCAAATGGGCTTGTGGGAAAAAAAGGAAATGAGAACGGATTTGGTCATCAAAGTGATCATTTTAAATGAGTTTTTCAAATCAGGTTCTATATCAAAAACATTTAGAATGAAAATTAAGTATAAATGATTAGCAATTAATTAGTATTTTCAATTATAAAAAAGATGGATAAATCAAATAGTTTATGAGACATTATTCTTGAGAGCATTCAAGAAATGAAAGGGATAATAAAAACATTTAGTTTGAAGAAGAGAAGAAAAAGAAAAAGTGAGCGAAAAGAAAATGGGCCAAATAAAAAAGGACCACATGTCATATAGATAAATACTTTGAATTGTAGGCAGACATGTTAAAATCATGATTGTATATAGGGTAAGGTTTTTATACTTTAATGAGCTTAATCTTAAATTAAACCACAACACATAATACTATAATCCTTAAAAACAATATTTTTTATATAATTAAGCAAACTCTCTTCACTTGTCCAGAATGAATTTTTCTAGAAACTACTATCATAAAATCTTATCCTTTCTAATACAAATCAAAAATCTTATCCATTCTAATAAAAAAAAAAAATATTTGTTAACCAAATTGAATAACAAGCTGTTTCATATTCAAATCTAGGTGTGGATAGTAAGAAACTATCTCCTTCTGTACATGGATGTAATTTTACTTATTTTTTAACAAAAATAAACTAATTTGATGAAATATGCATAATGATATCGTGAAACATAGGCAAACTAATAAGTAAAATCAAATTTACACATTACAAGCAATCTCCATTCTCCAATATCATACTCTCATCATTTATATAATAAGAGTAGTAGGTAGTGGGTTGCTTTCATTAAGCCTTCATTATTATTATTTTCGCTTTTATTACATTACATTGTCCTAAATAGGGGAGAGAGACCCTACCCTGAGTTCTATCACCCAATTTATAAGACCCCACTTTCACTATTTTATTTTATTTTTTAACAGTCCCCCCCACCCCACCCCACCCCACCCCACCCCACCACCAATCATTCTATCCTTTTTCTTTCTAACACCCCCTAATTTTCAATTCATTTAAACTTTTTGGTCCATTTCTGTATATTGTATTTATTAATTAAGCTTAAAAGCTGCCATCATCTACTTATAAGCTCTTACCTTTAATTTTAATTTAATTGGTTTTGTAGTACAGATATAATAAACTTAGGTTGTTTGTTTGTTTGTTTGTTTGTTTGTTTGTACTACACTATTGATGTACCCACAATTATAATATCCATTTATATTTTGACTTTTTTTCCCCTATATCATTTCATCTTATATACAACATTCTTAAAAGGTTTTTACTTGGACAATCATATGGCTCCATGTCTCCATCAAAATATTAACGGCTAATTTTCACCGCACTATCCCATCTAATAATTTAGTACTCAAATTTTAATTTATAACAATTTAATACTTCAACTATTAAAATTGTAACAGAATCATACCTTCTTCCTAAATTCTCACAATCCCACTAATGCAAATGTCAACAAGCCATACATGTGGATTAAAAACCAACTATTAAATGACAAGTAGAAATTAAATAATTTATTACTATAATTTTTTTATAAAATTTTATATATATACTAAAACTAAGAAAAATATTTTTTTCTTTATTATTTTTTCTTATTTAACTGAAATACTTATCACACAAAAAAAAATTTCTTTTATATGAAATTATCTCCCAAACTCAGAAAATTTGTTCTCTTGCAAAACATATCAACCATCTACCTGTATTTGAAATCGACAACCAAAAGAAACTGAACACAAACGCATCAAAATATTTTAAAATAATAGAATCCACGAACGAATATAATTATACTTGAATCTGAGGGATTTGATCAATTGACATAACTATTTCAGCTTAAAAAGTGAAATGTATCACCCTAAGAGTCAGAAGCACTAACCTTAATGATTCCAATCATGTTTCGATTCAAATTAATTTGAAAATATTGAATGATTTTAAAGACATTTATATTACGGGATACTGGGTGAAAAAACTAAAAAAAAAAATTTGAATTTTCAGTTATTTTGATAAAAATTTAATATCTTCATTTATACGCTCGGAATCTATTAATAAAATAGATAGGAGAAACAAAAAATACATTACAAATAGATTGAAATTTGGGATTTATTCAACGAAAAAGGCTAAATAAAAATTATGACAAAATAATGAAAAGTAAATAAAAAAAACAACTACCCATCTTTTCTTACCAGATGTAACTCTAACAATTAAATACGGTAAAAAAAATTTAAAAAAAAAAGAGAAGATGATTAGAATTAAGATATTCGAACTAAATTTGATAAAAAAAAAAATGAACGAATGAGGAATCTATAGATGGATGGAAGGGATATAATTATATAAAAAAGAAAATTATTTTTTAAAGATTAGTATATAATAACACATTTATAAATAAAATATAACATTGATTAACACTGAGAATTTCAAACAGCTAATATTTAAAAAGAAAAAGTATATGAATTGTAATTGTATGAACCAAAACGGCCAAACTCTTTACCTAACCTTTCTTATTAATACCATATACGACTACGAATACTGGTCAAACGAAGAATATCCACTTTAATCCTTCAAACTTGTACTTAATTATTTTGCCTCCTTATATTTTTATACAAAATAAATTAGATTAATTAGACTATTACGTTATTCGTGTGAAAATTATAACCAGTATTGCGCACAAATAAAAGTTTAGATTAATTGTATTATCACATATCGAAATTAAATATTAACAAATTTTTAAAAATATTTGTAGTTTAACCAATTTGATTTAGTACTTTATCCTGCCACAAAAACTACAATGTCAAATTATTTTAATAAGATTTCAATTTTTTTTTAAAATCACTTTAATTGTATTTGTCACAAACTTGTACTTTTAATTTTCTTAGAACATAAAAACATCTCAATACTTCATTAATTAAGAAACTATGACAAAATATGAGGAATTGAATAAAAAATAGATGAATTTAAAACATAAAAAAGAATTTGAGAGTCCATCAAAATAGATGAACTTAATTTTAACCTTAGGGTTAATGCAAAAAATAATTTTAAAAATAGCTATGATAACTTACTAAAATTAATTATATGTTACAATATGTTAGATTAATTAAGTAGATAAAAAAAGCAAATAAAATTATTATTTTTGGACATAGTTATTTTAAGTTTTAGAATATAAATCTATTTGATAGTCACAATTTTAAAAATTGCAAACCAGTACTCCATAATGTCCAAACTCACAATTTTAAATTTATTGGAATTAACATATATTTAATTAATTCATAAAAAAGCATATATATTTATGTAATCTGTAGTTTCCTCGAAAAAAAATACATGTAACAAGTTGGTGCATAAATTTAATCATAAAACGCAAATGGGTAGTAAATAAGAATTATTAAATTTAGAGGACAATTAAATTAATAACTAAATTTAATAAATTAACCGGACCATATAAAAAGAGGACCAGAATCAACCTTTACCAATTACCATAGTTCTTGGGGGAAAAAAACCATTACCAAAGTTGTAACGTACACAACACACAAGTAAAAAATCAAAAATAGCAATAAACTAATGAATTCACGAGCCAAATTCGAGATAAAAGAGGCGGTTTCATTCTTAATTATTGAAAAAAGGAAAAACAACGTGTTTTAATGTGTACTAGAAAAAGCCATACGGTAAAACGTAAAAAGAGAAAGGGAATATCACGCCATTCTAGTGAACGTTTTTGCTTCGTCTACACGGCGTTCGAGACGCCACGAGCCACTGCCGTCACCACCACCTTCCTCTCCTCTCTCCGATTCAAAAAGTAATGGACCTGAAAAGATGAGAAGCTAATTGTTAAAAGAAATTTGCATCCTCCTTTGTTCCCCTCTTCAGAAACAGCACCTTGAAATACTTTTTTTTTTGTTTTAATTCCAAAATGAACTTAAAATAAACATCTCTTCAATTTGAAGTAATTTCTACGTAATCCTTTAATTTTCTTTGTTCGAGTTGATGATAGTAATAAGAAGATTTATTATTACTATTATTATTACATTGATGATAGATTCTCCACTTCCTCTGGCTATTACAGACCCTCTAAGTAATTTTCTTTAAAAAAGGGAAAAAAAAAACAGAGGTCATACTATAATCCGATTATATATATATTTATATATTTCATTTCTTTTATATATTATTTTTCATATTTTTTATGTTGGGAAAATTTGGAAATTAAAAAAAAAAGAAAAAATTCAAAATTTTTTATGGCTTCTCTTTGAGTAGGGAAGCTAATCCAGTCACCATCTTCGCTCCTCTATCTACACTCTTCGGTTTTACGGCCGGCGGATGCCACGTCGCTAATTCCACTTTCAAGTTATTGTCATCGCCGCTAATTTTCGTCGGCGAAAGGGGATCAATACGATGCAGCTCCGGTTCAGGTTCCGTTTCCGGCTCCGGCGGCGTATTTTTGTCGCCAAAAATTAGCTCAAGTTCTCCATACTCGTCGCTCTCCGTTGCAATAGAACGGTCGTCGTTCTCGCTATCGGACTTGGTGTTTGCAATAGTGTCGTTTTGCCTGGTGAAAGGAGAGAGCCATTTAGCTCGCATATACTCTGCTCTTCTCCAAGGAGGAAAGTGCATGCCCTTCTTCTTCAAGCTCTGTTTAGCTGCCTCCGATACGATTGACAGAATCTGGACGAGCCGATCCGATTTTCCGACAAAGATGTACGGTAAAGATTGGAGAATTGCTTTGTAAGCCCCAGTTGATCGAGCTATTTCAAATTCCGATCTGAAGTCAATATCGATCAAAATTCTCTCTCCTTCTATAATCACATCTACGTATTCATATTCACCTGATTACCAAATTAAGGAAAGAAATCTCAGAATTGTCGTTTTTCAATTTCAAAATTTCACTCTATAAGAGAAGAAAAAGGGAGATGCTCACCGGCTGGATGAGAGGGAGATTTATCCCATTTGGATTTGCAAATGGATGAATTATAGCCGAGAGATTTTAATCCGTCGGTTACGATCATTCTCAAATCGTCTTTTTGCTTGTAATTCTTGTTCTTGTCGACGATCGTCGCAGTATCAGCTAACAGGTTTCTTTCGGCAACACTGGTACAGGGAATCAAACTCTGTTTATGAAGCAGAAAATACAAATTTCTTTAGCTAGTTGGCCTTTTTAAGGACTTGTTTAGCTTCAAAATTGAAAGGTCAAATGCTCTTAAATTGGAACAAGTGAGGCTATAAATACCTTAAGCATATCGGAGGCATCACCGGACGATCCGTTGCTGATCGATTCGCCAAAACCACCTCCAAATACATCAAATTCATCATCGGAGTTGTCCTTGGCATTCCCGTTGAAGCAATTGCATCGATGCCGGCCACGAAGGGGCTTCTCGTTGCTCTCCTCAATGTAATTCTGCACCATTTTAGCCAAACACACTGAGGTCGGTTCAAACTCAGTCCCCGTAGCTCCTCCATCCTTTGTTCCGTATTGAGCTTCACCGACACTAGGCTTTTCCGCCGATGAAATTCTTAACACGCTCGGGAACTGCCGGTCAAACAACCTCTTTAGACGCGATTTCAAAACTGGCTTGGACGGTTCAGCCCGCGCCGGACCCGTCGTCTGACAGTCAATATCTATTGGTTGGATCTTCATAGGGAAAGGCATAAGTAATGAAGGCGATAGAGATAGAGAGAGAAGAAAAAACCTAATGAGGCTAAAGTTTGAAGGTTAGAAGTTAAAATGAATTGTTTTCAAAACGCTGCTTGTCAGTTCTTCTGCTCCATATTCAAAGCTCTCTAAAAAACTTGGGTTGCACAGACTCACAGACTTACAGAGTGACTAATCAATGATCCTTCTGGCTCTGATTCTTCCAGAACAATTTACTAAATCCATGACCCCAAACTATTCAAAAAATCAATGCTACAGATTAAACAATCTAATTCACGCAAATTTCACCTCCTCTGTTCAGCTGCAACATCAAACACCTCCCAAAAAACAAAAACAAAAAAAAAAAAAATCAAAATCCTTGCCAAAATTTCATCTTAAACCTACACATAATATTTCTGTTCAATCAAAATCCGGTAACTTCCCTGCTACAAGAAAAAATTATAGCTTTCAGCTTTGGGGTTTTTCGCAGAGGACGAGACGGTGACAATCGGAGACACGGGCATTGCGTATAGGAAAAGAAACTATAGCAGCCGGAATATTCATTTATCAGCCGAGATATTAACCGCCGGCGAGTTCAAGCTAAAAATCTAGGCGAAAAACAGAAAAGGTTTTTTTTTTTTTTCTCTCTGTGTTGTGGGGTTTGGTGTTTTTTTGGTGGAGACCGGAGAGCGCTGGAGTGGAAAATGGATGGGGTGAGGCTTTTATAAGGGGGAGTGGTGTAATGGCGTTGGCTACGCTGACTAGACTTTGAATTGCCACGCTGGAGGATGACATGACAAATATTATCCTTATTTATGCAGTTTGATAACATGGCAGACGGTAGCACGCAGTTAGCTTGATGCGACCTTGTGTGTTTATGACACGTGCCGGTAATCGGAATCGTGGGCGGTCATTATTGGCTGCTTATTGTAATTACTATCATATCCTCCTAGTATTACGGAGATACGTGGAACTGTAGTGGGATGACTAGTGGGGCAAATTTGAAATTTGAAAAGAAGATGGAGGAGAGAAAGGGTGGTAAAAAAAGTGTTAGTGCATGGGGTTTTGTTGAGAGGTGGTGGCCTAACCTTGTGTGACACGTAGCGAGCAGGTGCAGTAACTGATTACAACTTTCCTTTTTTTTCTTTCGTTTTCTTCTTTTACTAACGTAATGGGAAATTTGAATAGTGCAGTGTTTTTGGACCGTTCGATTTTATCAGAGTAAAATTAGATTAATTTTTTTCGAGGAAGAGAAAAATTAGATTTAGGTTGAATAATTACAATTATAGAAAAGTATAACCTTTAATTAGTATCGGATAAGCTTCCTATCTTTTATTAGCACTGGATAAGTTTAATCAGGTCAGACTAATATCAAATTTTTTTTAAAAAAATTAAATTTATGAATTTTTCCTGGTATTACTATAATAGCCTTATGAAAATTATTGAATGTTGACAATTATTTTTTCAGAACTCTAATAATGAAATTTAAAACTTTTTATCATTTTTTTCCATTTAAATGAAGATTTAAGCTATGCGACATGATAAAAGTAATCCTCCCTTATTAACAAATTTTAATTATTTACCAAACATGCATCTAACTGTAAAAATAAACTCTAAATACTTTAGTTATACATTTAAATTAGAAAGTGATCTTTTTTATAAAATAATAATAATAATAATCTAAGGCGAGAACAAGGGATGGCAATGGGTGAGATACTAAATCTACGAAAAATTTGCAAAATTTTTTATACCTTTGCAAATCTGTTTATTACTATCCACGGATACCCAAAGGTACCCATTTAATAATAATAATTAGTAACAATACAATATCAATCGGTTGATTCGTAAACTAATCTTATAACACTGAAACTGGACATCAATCAGAGATTTATATAGTTTACAAGGGTTATTGACACAAGCTTCCTCGTCCTGAATTCAACAAACTAAATCAATATCTTATACATGACAAATAGGGCTATAAACGAACCGAATAGTATTAGGTTCGGCTTGAATTCGTTTAGGTATTCGTAATATTCGAATTCGGATTCGACTCGAACATTAATTAAAAGTTCGAATTCAATTTGACAACTATTCAAAAATATTTGCGAACAGTTCGATTATTATTCGATTTAAGTATACAAACTATAGTTCGTTGAACCAAAAAATTGCTCCAAATAAATTGTTTTTAAACATTTCAACCCAACTATTTTAATATATTAAATTTAAAATTATAAGTTCATAACAAAAATTTACATCAATCCAATAATTAACTCACACTAATTTCATCTTCTTTAAGGATCTACAAAGAAATTAAATTCAAATTAATTAAATTAGACTAAAAGAGTGAAAATTATAATTTCAAACATTAAATTTATTAATTTAAATTAATTAGATTTATAATTTTTAAAAATAATTAAATAAAAAAATTAAAGTATCTAATAATATTTTTAGATAAAGGAAAAATATTTGCCCAATTTTAATGTAATACACTAAACTAATAAAAAATAAAATTAAAAAAGAGTAGTCATATAGATAAGAGAATATTAAAATTTTTTAAAAGATTAAAAATTTTAAACTTTATTAATTTTAGTGTATGAGAGTTCTCTATTAGATTAAGTTGGGTTCCGAACGAACTTTTTAGCTGAGCTTAAATAAATTTAAAATATAAATGAGTTGAACTCGGCTCATTTACTCTTGAAATCTCTACATATTGGACGTAGAAAATAAAGATAAATTTGAATATAAAATAATTGAATTGGTAGTCAAATAAAAAGCTTAGCTTAATGATGTACAGCCGTGCATATTATAATAATAAATGCATATATATTAAAAATACAATTAACAATCAAGATTTGAATTTCTCACTCTCAATCGAAAACAAATAAAACTTAAAAATATGTCACAGTTAATAACATAGAGACTAAACTATCATATCCTTTACATAATTTGGATTCAAATAAAAAAGTAAATTATCAAAATGTTATTTTTATTTTGCAAAATACTATTGGATGTCTTGTCATTATAAATGTTTATATGTTTAAATATTTTGTAAGAATGATAAACAAAACAGTCTACTATAAATTAACACCAGAATATTTTTATTATTCCTGTCAATTTTTTATGACACATTTTGTAAGAATATCTAAAATTTATTTCATTTTTCATTAAATTAATTATAATTTCATTATTTTAAAATATTCAAAAGTTTCATGATGGTTAATATTGAAAAAATAATATTTAATTTAATGCTAATACCAATATAAAAACTAATTTATATTTTAAAACATTCAAAAATGAAAAATGCATTATATTTAAGTATTGATAAAAGGTTGGATTGGTAATAAGTACCACTCCAATACTTAATATCAGATTACATATAGCTTGCAGAAGGCATGAAAAATAGAAATTAAATTAAACGGAAGTGCTTGTGAAAGAAAGGCGTTAACACAAATGGTAGAGGAAGTGGCGACGGAGTTATAGCAACGCTTTCCGATGATCTTCCATCTGGAAGAGAAGGATGAAGAATGTGAAAAAACTCCTAATTCCATTTTCTTCCTTGTTTGTGGATATGAAAGATGGTTTGAAATGTAGCAAAAATGAAAAAAGAAAACTTAGATTTCTCTATTTGGTTGATTAGCAAATATGACCCTTACGTGTACTGCCCAATCAACCAAAAACGCCACCTGTATTGCCTAATCATAAAACAATTTACATAACACTGCACTAAGTTGACAGATTTTTTAACTTAGTCAAATTATTGATTAAAGTTTATTAAATTATAGTTCGATATAGAGTGTTATTCGGAAATTGTAAAAACAGAGTGTTTCATATGGTTTGACCGTATGTGAGCGAGAAAATTGAAATTTTTGAGAAGGAAGTATGAAAAACATTCATTGAATAACGTTTTATTGTTTTTATGTAACTATCACATTTAAGATTTTGGCAAATCAATAATTCAACCTGTTGACTTTTATCCCATAATCAATCTATATCGAAACGCTAATTAAACTGATGTTATCAACTACCAATCAGCGTATTTTAATAACGTATTTTGGTTACGGATTTTATTTTATTTTATTTTTTACTCAGTTCGATGATACAATGAAACTGAATTGGAAGACGTAATCACCGTTAAAATCACCTCATGCAACAACCTAAAAAAAAATAGAGACATTTAATTAAGAGAGAAGGAGCCCCACCACTTTAAAATGGTTAAGATAGTGTTCAGTGATTTGATTAATAAAAGCTAAATTATCTTTTTTATAGTATTCGGTGACATAGCGTTTTAAACCGTTTTTAAATATAAAGATAACATTTAGCTAGGAGTTGCTCAAACAGTTCAAAATAGCTTATTTTGTAGAATAAGATTTGAATTACATTGTTAGAGTTACGTATGAATTTACTTATTATCCTTGACCGAGTATGGATAAAACAAAAAACTACTACTTGTTTAATAAAAATAAAAATTAAATAAGGAATACAAAAAATGGTACCTATCAGAGATGAGTTTACTCACATTTAATACACATAAATACAGTTTTATTTCAATTTCTTGTAAAATTTTATATTACTTGATAAGATGTATATTCAATTATTGGGTTAACTACTATGCACAATTGCAAAATAAAATAAAGAATATAAAATTATTGAGAAATAAAAAACAAAATGGTACCTTATATGTAACTGGTGAGCACAGCAAAAGACAATAATTTATTTATTTATTTATTTTCCCTTGTAGGGTTACTGACATTATTTAGAAGGCTCCACACTTACATTATGACACTGACCCATTTAATGTTTATTATTATGAATATTATTCACTTGCCAGTACACAAATAGGACAAAAAAATACAACTATAACAATCACTGTGTATTATTAATTTTAATTATGTTATGGTCCTAATAGTGCCTCTATAATCATTAATTATCCATTATGGGGTGCAAATTATTCATTTTAACCTTCATTATGCTTTTTTTTTTAAAAAAAAAGAAAATTATAAATATAAAATATATTTATTTTTTTAATTGGTTGTTAAATTAAAATAAAATTTGTTCAACTTCGAGGTTTTTAAATGTATAATAAATTCTACTAACAAATTTGATTAATATTTTAATTCCCAGTATCAGTCCACGGAAGGCACCTGAAGTGGCCATTATTTGCTTTGGACTTATATTATGGAATTCGTCCAGAGGCTTTGATCACTTGCCTTGACCTTGAAATTGATTTGGTTAAGCTATATATTTTATCAATTTTAATTGATTTTTGTGATTTTCTTTTCCTGGCTTATCGATTCTTGAATTGAGACTAGGTCAATCAGTTCTTATTGACACCGAATTTAAATTAATTAATATCTTTATCAAAATATAATTTCAGATATCGTATGAGTTTCGTCATTAGTATATTTTAAAATCACATTATATCACAAATAAGGAAAGATAACTTTTTATAACTTTTGAGCAGTAAATTTATTATTTTTAGAGAATTTGCACAGAATATTAATTAAAAAAAAAAGAAACCTAAAAGTAAACCTTGTTTATACCTAAATAAGCTGTTGTTTAAACTATGATTAAAGAAGAGTTAAAAAAGGAAATATATAGGTCTTAAAGGAAAGGGGGGCAGTGATGTGAAAATGAAAGAAAGGGACATGGGACCTCCTATTTTATTAGGGTAAAAAAGATTAACAGTGAAACCACCGTGACTCTTCACTAGTAAGCATGTCTGGTCATTGTCCACACGGTTAAAAATATTTTCTAATAGAAATATAATTACAGAACAGGACAAAATTGCGGTAATTTTTTTATAAACACAAGGAGATAAAGCTAACACGCCAACCCATAATATATGGCGTTTGCAATTTTTAATTTTAATTTTCCCCCTTTATCTTCTCCATTTATTTTGCAGAAAAATTGATGTTATTATTGGACTATGTTTTTAATCTTTATTGTATTTATAATACATTATAATATCAACTCTTAACCTTATTCGTCAAATATTTTAATTAAAATTAAGCTTATTATTAGTATTATGATAAGTTTGTTACCGTGTCACTAAATATATATTATTTATTAAAATTATAAAAGAAGTTACTATTTTAACATCAACTAACATTTGTTTCTAAAACAAAAAACATCAACTAATATAAGGATCTACTTTAAAAGAAACAAAAAACCTTAGCTTACTCTTTCTCTCCCAATTCTCTCTTTTTGTGCTTTCATCCAAAAATTTTATGGGTTGTGGTCGGCCAATCTTACCCACAATACCCCTTATAAACCCTTTTTTATTTAATTTTCCAATAAATAATTTCATATCTATCAATTTCTTTTAAACCTCATGATATTTTTTTTTTAATTTTCTATTTATTAAATAAATATTTTCACTATATTAATGAGATTAGTTCTCTATTTATAAGAAATTTTTTTTTCTCAACATGGATTTGTTTTTGTCTTTTGTAAAAAAATTTAAGATATTTTGTTTGTTTGGAAAAATTTAGAAAACAAATGGAATAATAGTTCTTATAGTTGATATTGAGTTCAAAAATTATTATGTTAGACTCGTTAAAAGATTAAGTGTTGAGTAATTTTACCAATTGTAGATTGTAATTGAATATCACATTCTATTTGTATTGATGTAATTTTCAACCTAAAAAAAACAAATTGATTATTAATTTTTGTAATTCTTTATAATTGATATTATTTTATAAAAACAACTAAGGACATGCTTGGTTTGTTGTTTGTATCAACTAAAAAGAAAGTGGCTAATATATAATTTGTAGCTAATTCATATTAGTTTTTAGTGGCTATTGTGATTGCAATTAAAATAAGAAATTAACAATAAGAGTATAATAATATATAATTTAATTGATTTTCTAGTTCAATTATCATTATTTCATTTTTAAAATTAAATATTTATATAAAAATAAAATTTTAATTTAATTATTATTATAAATTTGAAAAATAATTTAATTTAAATTATATTACTTACAGTAAAAAATTTTACCACACTTTGTTATTTGTGTAGCATTTTTTACATTTATATCATATATTTTCCCCCTAATATTATGTGCTCGACCTTAAATTTAAGTGAGGACGTAGGAACTCTGTGCTTATGATGTTAAATCCACTAAATTAATTATATATGAGGTTATTTCTTTAAAAAAATTTAATTAGATCCACATCAAATTCATGACAATTACTTGAACTACCCATATTACCCTTAACTCTAAAAACAATGCAATTTATTTCTCTCTTACTCTCAACCCTTCAACAATTACGTTTTCCTATGATTAATGGTTATAATGCAATTTAATTCTCTCTTATCCCTAACACTTCAATAATTAATTTTTCTATGATTAAGGATTATAATTATTGTTTGACATCAGCATTAAATCCGACGTTGTAGTTGAATTTGCGGTGATTGATTTATTTAACTAACTAATTTAGCTGCATTTATAAATATAACAATTTCCATTAAGTTTTTAATAAAACTGAACTCTATCTAACCAAACTACATTTCTCTCCTTTCTCTTTCATTTTTACTTCCCAAATTATATTTTTATGCAATTTATAGAATTAGTTTTCTTAAGATAAATTTTATAGACATTAATTTGTTGAAAAAGGCTAATTATGGGCTCGTTTGGTTATCGGAATTTGACTTTATTAATGAAAGTTATTTTCTCAGAAAAGTATATTTTTGAAAAATTAATGGAAATTGAATTATTGTGTTTTGATAAAATAAAATATTTCTAAAAAATATAATTATAATTAATTTTATATTTTAATATATACTTTATGAATTAGTTCAACTTTTTTCAGGGTTTTAGTTTCATGTACGTGAGAAATTAGTTATCAGACTCATATAATAATAAATTCAACTTTCTTAAAAAAGTTTAACCATAAATTAAAATAAACATAAAAATTCAACATTTTTATAACAATAATTGAACCAAACAATTCTTAGAAAATTTTAAAAATATTAAACTAAATATATCTAAAACTTAAAGATACATTTTTAAAAAATAAAAATATTAAACTATCTTACCATTGAATCCAACCTCATCTCTATAAATTTTGTAAGTTACTAATGTCATTTAATTTGTTATACATATTAATAAATCTATGCATAAATTGCTAAAAAATTATTACCACAAATAAAAATAAATTTTTAAAAAATTAATTATTTGTGTAGTTGTTTCAAATTTGAAAATTACCTTTTCAATTCAAGTTACAGTCTCAAAAATCTCAAAGTATTAAGTTAAATAGATAAAATTATAATTATAAAAAGCTACTACTCAAAGGGACAATAAACATGAACTAATATAAATGTTTCAAAAAAATAAAAATGATATTCATGTTCAACAAACTAAAATAAAATAATTTATTGAAAAATATATTTAAATATTTTTATTCAAATTTAAAAATATAATCCAATCAAATGCTAATTTATATGTTTATATTTATATATTTTATCAAATTGAACTCAATAATTTTTATTTTTAAACTATTAAGTGAATTGAAATGGTAATTTTTAAAATACTAACCAAATATTAATTTAAAAGATTATCCTTTCAAAATTATTTTATTTGGTGCCTCTGTGTTTTACAAATTTATGCATAAATAAATGTAATAAATCAACCGATGAGAGAAAATGAACAAATTGATAATTTTGTCAAGTTTAGGAAAACAAATTGATAAAAAAGGTTGAAAAACAGAAAAATTGAAATTACATACAAGTCCAAGAGTCAAAATTAATGTTTCGAATTTCAATTTAATCCAAAAAATATAATTTAGGTTAAATTTGGATCACCTTTCAAATTAGGGTGAGATTGTTCTAATGGTCAAAATAGAGTAGTTTGTGACATAATGAAAAAATTAGAATTTCAAGGATTGAAAAATGACAGTGTGTAAATTGCAAAAATTGAATATAGTCTAAATTGATTAAAAAAGCTTACACTTAATCTCGGTTAAAATAAATTGAAATAATAGAAATAGTAATACAACAGCGACAAATAAACCGTGTCGCTATTTGTGTTGTTATTATTATTATTATTTTTTCAAATTCATTGCTATTCTCATTATTTTTTTTTTAAAATATAGATATACATGTGAATGTGAGGAGGAGAATTTGAATGCAAAAGTCTTATCACGATCTCAACCACCCTACCCTAGTTTCGGTAATAGTAAATTTTGCTGCCCAAAATTACAGCTTCAGTTTTTTTATTTCTTCATTTTTTTAACAAATTTCTTGAATTAATACATATTTAATCAATAATATTTAACGTTATCACTTTCTTGAGTCGCTTATTCCATTGTCAATCAGTAAAAGAAATATTTCATTATTGATATTTGAATTTTAATAGATTGAGACCAATCTGAAAAATAACTTATATTACAGTTCATGTTTTGTATTTCTAATAAATTTATTAAGTGTGAAACAAATAATTTTACAGAAAAAAATTATTAATATAATAAATAAAAATACTATAAATAAATTATTTTCAACCATACAATAAATATTATGTGAATTTTTCCATTTAAAAAAATTACATTCTCGCTTGGTTCTTTTTTTTTTTTTTTTTAATAAACATCCTTTTATCTGCATGCCATTTAGATCCCCTAAACGCATTTATTAATTAGTTAGTTGGTGTCTCAACAATTAATTAAATTGTTTTCCCCCAAAGCTATTTTGTGAAACCAATGTTTCCTACCCCATTTTCCATAAATATCACCAAAGGGCATAGAGGTCTTTTTTGACTCATTTGAGCCCGAACTAAATAGTATCACTCATTTGAAAAATGGTAAAAAATAAAAATTTATTTTTTTTTTACTACTAAAAAATTTATTATTCATTTTAAAAAATATTTTTATTAGTTAATATACTTTAATTGCAATAAATTATTTACTAAGTTAATTACATTATTCTTATTAATATATTAGTATAAAATATATTAATATATTCAAATAATTAAATATAATTATTTTTTAAGAGAGGTATAATATATTGTAAATATTAATTTGGCATTAACATGTGGTAATAATGAATGAGTTTGATTTTCAAAGTTTGTGTAGGGAAAATGGGTTTCATAAATTAAAGTGGCACTTTATTTTTGCATCATTAAAAATGTTTAAATTACTAACAAAATTCCAATATTCTTGAGCAAGTAAAGGATTTGAACAAATGCTAATTATACTTGGGGCCTAGTAACACATGCATGTATCTTACCATTGGTTAAGTACAATTTGCATCTAATTTTTTCTTTTCTTTATTCTAATTAAGAATAATTTGATTAGCAATTAGTGAAAACAAGATCTATATGCACTAATCTTTAGGCTAATTTGCTTTTTATGTTACAACTTTAATGTTGCAATACCATTTATGCCACTTTAGTGGACTTTTGATGATGTCTATTGAAATTATTGGGTCTCTTTGAAATTATTGAAATTATGTAATTATATTTTTTCCTTTGTTAGCTTTTAGAGACTCAATATTGCTTTAAATTTATAATGTATTACTTTTGATGAGTTGAGTAAAAGTTGCTAACTTTAAGGATTTTTCTCTTTGGTAAAAGACTTTGGGCTTGTATTAAGAGGTCCTACATTCATTATTTCAAATGAGCATTTTAGTGCCTTCAAACCCTAATCTCAACCCCCTTTTTTTCTTTCACTAAAATGGAATTTCCAAGAAACTTATGTATGTCTAGCTAGGGTTTTAACTACCCAAATCATCTAATAATTTTCAATTTTATTGTATAAAGTTTGTAACACTTTTTGATTTTTAATAAACGTAGGATTAATAGACACTGTAAACTACATAATATAAAGGTATTCAATTCATTTTTATAGTGAAAAAATCGGTAACCAGTTGACAACATAAAATATATTTTTTTAGAACCATAATCAACATTTCAAACAAAAATAAATTCAATAAAAAATAATTTATTTTCAAGACAATTCGAGACGCAATTCCTTGTACTTTTGAATTCAATCCATACTTGTTTACTTTCTTCTTATTATGGTTAATTTAATTGCTTTGCTTTTATTTCAAAAAGGAAAATTCCTTCTATTTTGAACTCTCATATACTTTTGTTTTGGAATTCTAAGTAATTTAAAGTAATTAAAAAGACAGATTATAATTAATGAATTAGTTGAAATACTGTTAGAAATCAATACAAATACAAAAAGTAATACAGAATCGAATTCTGTAGAGATGTTAAAAAGAGATGAACGGTACAAAATGAAAAAGAAACTTTGGATTAACGTAAATGAAATTACTCAAAAAAAATAAAAAATAAAAAAAAAAGAGTAAATAAAGTTGATAAATATATATAAGATTTTCCATTTAAGTGATAAGAATTTATAGAAATGAATGAATTGGCGAAGTGGTCCTCAAAAACGTTAATCTTAATAATAAAATGTGGGTCTGATCCATGTGCAGAGAAGACCCTACAATTACACTACTTTTCATACCCAGAGAATAGAGCTTATAAGCTACTTGCAATATTTCTTGATTTTTGAAAACCTAGTATCGAAATGCTTGTCACCATTTTGGACAACATTAATGCTCATATATAGCTTTCTTTTTGGTATATAGATAATGGATCTCATATGGGTTAATTACCCTTTCTTTTTTTTTTTTTTAAGTTTGAACTTAATCTAATCAACAGTTATATTATGCTCATATGGGTTTATAGAAGGGACAATAACAGAACAGTAAATTAGATTATTGGAGTTTAAATAATTTTAATGTTTTGGTTTTAAGTGAAGGGTTGATCATTTCGATATATAGAGTGAGGTTAAGGGAAGGAAGGGGGTAGGGGTGACCTAAAAAAATAGTTCTAGAGGAAAAACTTTAAAAATAATTCATTAATATGTAAAATAAAAAAGAATTTATATGTATGTGTATATGAAATTGAAAAGCAAAGATGTTTGAGAGTGTAGGTAAAAGTAAAAGAAGGGGGAATCAAACAAAAGACATGGGTGAGGGTGACCACCTTGTGGAGAAGCTAACCCAATACCCTAATAATAATAATATTGGAAAAACGTCACTCAAAATGTTGGCCT
Organism: Croton setiger; assembly: GCA_948099555.1. NCBI lineage: Eukaryota > Viridiplantae > Streptophyta > Magnoliopsida > Malpighiales > Euphorbiaceae > Croton > Croton setiger. Next base: position 139,540 of record CANUEY010136680.1, read on the forward strand.
ACCAAACCCTTAATTTCACACAAAACCAACTCAAATCTATCTTAATCTTACCTTAAATTTATGTACTAACACGTAACATTATTATTCATATCATATTCCAAAGTTTTGGGACCCACTTTTAAATATATAGAAATTTTAATTTTTTATGCTTTGTTTATTTTCCGCATAGAGCAAATTTTTTTTGATGCTTACTTTGCTTTGCCTTGTGGTTAATGCCTAAATATTCTTTTAGCACATCAATAATAAGCTTTTTTAAGATAATCTTTTTTCCCCCTCTTAATATATAACTAATCTAACAAGGGTTTTGGTTTGTTGGTAGTTTGAAAATTAATTAATTGTGACTTAATATTCCACCCATATTAATGGATTTCTACTTATCACCACCAAATTAAAATTTTCTAATAAAAATATGTTTCACTTTATTTAAAATTAAATAAGATAACATATATTAATGTTTATTGGCTGTGTTTCGATGGTCATAACAAATGAGAACTTAAAATATATACATAAATAAAGTACTGCATGTTTCAACTAAAATTTATATAAGTTGAAAATTGTACTTTGTTTTTGTTGTGGGTCGTTATGTTTTCCTAAGACACTAGTCTAATATATGTTTGTAGGTGTACCAAATCGAAATGCGACTGAAAATTAATTAAATCTGTTCTAAGTAAAATGTATAAATATTAAAAAATTACTACTAATTGATCAACTTTGATCTATAAATTGTTAATTTTGAAGCAACTTTTGTTAAGAACATTTTGTAGCAATTAAATTCATGATGATATGGACTTAATCCAAATTGAAGACCTTAGTTTTATCGCCCATTGTAAAAAAAAAAAAAATCATTTTTTTTCTTGTTTGATAAAGATAATATTAATATGTATTTGTTTGTATCAATCAAACAACAAGTTTAGTTTAATTTTGTTAAAAAAATAAATAAATAAAAGTTATTTAAAATGGAGAAAATGAGTGATGAGGACATAAAGGTGTTTGATAAGGAAAGCTATGTATGAAATGATGGGCATGTCTTTGTCCCTTCAACACCAATACCCACTCTCATTTTTTCTGAAACTATTCTGTTTGGATTATTTTTTTATTAAGTATTATTATTATTATTATTATTATAGGAAAATCCAAAATAGGCATCAATCTTATATTGTTCTCTCCATTTGTTGCTTAGGCAATGAGGTTTTGGTGATTATTATTAAAATTTAAAATGAAAAATTACAAGTATTGGTTTATTTAACTCTTTTTAATTCTCTCTCAAAAAAGGAATACAAATTTGATCCTCTTTTTAATGGGTACGTTGAACAAGTCCAAATTATTTGGGCCACTCTAAGGCTGTGGCTTGTGGGGCTTATAGAGTTGGACCCATTTCTCATCATGTCATTATTCTATGTTTTTACCACAATTTTTTAATAACTCACTAAATATTATTACATTCTAATTTTTTTTTTAAAAAAAAATTCTCTAAATAATTACTTACTAATTATATATATAATGAACATCCTATAATACAACATTTCATTTGTTTTTTCCCCTTATATCTTGCTGGGATTATTTTTTGGGTTATTGCCATTTTTATGACAATAATAATAATATAAAAAAAAAACCAAACCAAAACGTCACAAATTTCCAGGTCTTACAGTGAAAATACTGTGGGGAAGTATGTAGAAAGGACATGAAAGGTAAGTCACGCGTGAAGTGATCCTAAAAAGGGACTTTCCTCAACTTGCTTAAAACGATGAGTCATGATCATAATTCATAAATTTTAAAATTTTTTTAGTATTTATCATATTTTATATGTAATTTAAAAACATAATATCTAATTTAAATAATATATAATATTTATTATGCTTTTAATTACAAATAAATAATAATTTAGTAATTAAAAATAAAAAAATATACTCCTTAAAAATAAATTATTACAGTATATATATCAGTTTCATATATAGTAATGTATATGATATTTATCATATTGGTTTATATGTTTTTAATATATTAATAAATATAATATTTGTTGTAGTATATATGATTTATATATATTGATATAAGTTAACCAAATACATATATCAGTATATATGAATAACATACCAATATATAGATTATCATATATACTGTAATAAATACAAGCAGTGAATATAACTTATATATACTGATATATATAATTCATATATAATACGATAAATTCTATTATATATGCGTCATATATACTGCCATATAGCTTGCAAATGGATATCATATATATTAGCATATATGAATCATATATACTATTATGTATACTTCCATATCTACTGAAATAAATATAAACAGTGAATATAACTCATATATAGTGCTATATATAATTTTTATTTATTACAAAAAATTATGGTATGCGTCATATACCTATATATACATCTTTTCAATCTCTACACTAGTGAATATAATATCATAAACATCAGTTGTTGGTCTTGTAAAAAAAAAAAAAAAAAAGACAAAGTCCAATATCTGATCAGAGGAAGAAGACGAAAAAGTTCGATCAGAAGAAGAATGCAACGCCCTTATCCTTACGTAGGATGTACATGCTCCGTAATATACCTTTTATATACTACTTATCTTGTACTTGCCGAATATACTACAAGGGATTCATATACTTCTTGAAAAAATTTTAGAGATCACACTATTTGGAAATTGTGTGAATTTTTTTTTCTTTTCCTTTCAAAATACAAAATTTATTTGAAAATATTATTAAAATAAGTTTTTAATAAAATCTGAATTATAATTTTGTACAAAGAAAACCTTTGCTTTTAAAATATTTCATGTAAACATAGTCTATAATATTTTTATGTAGACTTAGTCTACAATATTTTTTTAAAATACTTAAATTTAAAACTTTGAAAACAATTCGGTAGTACTTAATAAAGACCACAATGATCTCTTAGATAACATTATCATTTCACATAAAAATTCTCAGCCGGCAGAGAGATCATATCAGTCCTATTTATAATTTGGCTTTCTAGACAAAACTTATATGCACAATTTACTTTTCTTTTTCAAAAAATAAGTATATACCTTTTTATATACAAAAATTTATTTATTTAAGTAATTCCAAAATACTAACATATTGATAATATATCTTACTGTCATATTATACATAACTCATTAGCTTGCTGTTATGCTAGCATACTGACAGCTTGCTCGTACTACTCAATATTCATTACAAATCATAATATAAATATAATTTTTTCCATCATATTACATAACAAAATAAGAATAACATGCTTAATCGTAGGATCGACAAGTTTCTAGAAATTTTTCTGCTCTATTCACTTTTGCGTATGCTACTTTTCTTTTTTTTTAACTACGTTAGTACAAAGCATTCACTTTTGCGTATGCTACTTTTCTTTTTTTTTAACTACGTTAGTACAAAGCATTAACACTAAATATAAAACTCAGTGGTGTAAAGCATATGTTTTAAAATAGTAACATTTATTCAAATTTTTATGGTGTTTAAAACAGTATTTTTTATTTTATGGAAAAACTTTATTAAATTTTTAATTGATAACTGCACACCATAACACTATCTTCACCTCATTAGTAAACAGGAGAGACTTGAATTCCAACTCATAATTTCAACCATGTTACATATGGGCTCTAAACATCAACCTCATAACCTGAAAATATTTGTATTACTTAAATTTTTCATAGCATAATTTTTCACATTGCTCGAAGTTACTAAGCAATCTGATTTTTATTTTTATTTTTTTCAGAAATACAGATAGTTAAGAGCTACTAAGAACTAAACTATCAAATCTTTTAAATAGTCTCAGATAAATAATTGCAGAAAAGTCTGATTCCCAAAACTGTGTTTGAGCGATTAACATTCTGTTCAAATCGCAGCTTTGGAACGTAAATAAAAAGCCAAATAGCTAAAGCATACATGCTACTACAACATGCGTAAACTGTTCTAGTCGGCTATAGTTAACTGGTACATATTCAAATATTTCATTACTCTAAACACAAAAAATCGTCACCGGTAGAATTTGTGGTCACTTGCAAGAAAATTACACTCCCCAAGCTGTTCTACTTTGCTTCAGAATAGGAGTCACTAGTTCAGAGCCTCTAACTTTTGCTTCCAGTGATGAAAACATTTCTGACAGTAACCGCATTGTAGAGCCAGTAATGATGAACACAGCACATAATAGATGATAACACACTCTTCAAGGGTTAAAATGGCAGTAGGAATCTAAAGATCTATGGAACATTCATAACTTGGATCGACTGTAGCATGTCTGAAACAGCTATAACAAGGTCACCTGATTTGATCATTCCTCTAGCCTTGAGCAAGGCGAATGTTTTATTAAGGTTGCTTTCCATATCATCAGAAAAGCTTAGGCGGAAAGGTATCAATCCCCACTGTAGATTCAGGCGTCTGCGTACTGCTGTTGTTGTTGTAAAAGCAAAGATTGGGCAATCAGGCCGGCACCGTGACAAGAGAGATGCCATGTGACCATTCTTTGTATAGACAAAAAGCGCATCCACCTCTAAATTGTTAGCTGCAAAATCACAAAACTCATTGGCATCCAACATTTAAGAACATACGTGTAGGCATGTCAAAATCACCAACTTAAAGTTTTGGAACTACAAATAGATAATTGTAATAGCAGACAAAAGTATGTTGCAAACTAATAGTCCAAACCCTGAATTACTAATTTGAGATGTTCCAAATTAATTGTCTAATTTATTATTTTAGCTAATAGCCAAAAAGTGAAAGAGATTATGCTGTCAACAAATCCTCCAAATAACTTAATCAATATTGATGTCTGTCGCCTTCCACTGAATGATAAAAAGGTAAACTAACAGAAATCATTCTATTCAAAGATTTTCAATCTCCATGCTAAAGTGGGCTACTGTACAATAATAGTTATATAGTTGGTGTTGCAAATTTAACAATGAGGCCAAGGAGCAAGCAAGTTAAATTTAGCCCCGAGGCCATTAAGTTAGAAGCAGGACATAGAAATTTTCTAACGTCAGTGATTGGCGTGGGAACTGTCCAAGTAAAAAGAGTATGGTCCAAGTGAAAAAAAATTGAAACACTATAGTTCTTCACTACCTAGTGTGGTCATTCTCGGGTGGTTACGATGGTAAAAGTCTCAGAATGAAAACTCATGGATACAAGTTTGTTCAGTGATTCAACAGAAGCTACTGAAAGTTAATACTGTTCCCAGTTCTCCTTCCTAGTCCTATTGCTATAAATGGGTGAGGGTGTGCATTATTTTGTCCCAACTACAAATAGAATATGAAAACTAACCAAACCATCATATATACAGCAACAGTAACCTTATGCATTCAACAAACCCCACAGATAAGTTTCTTCAGAAAGGGAAAGGTCTCTAGGTCTCTACCTTTTCCTTCTGAAGAAACTTATCTTTTAATCGTTCAAGAAGATAGCCATCTAGATTTGAGTAAAGAATGCTCACCCATCTTGGCAGCAGAGTTGCAAATCTCTTCAGAAATAGAATCTGAAAATGAGGTTCCTATGGTTGGGAGTTCCATAACTTCATGGCGCTTCTCTTCTCTCCACCACTTCTCAATTCTCACACTGACACTTCTGAGGACAGTGAGTGCCTTCTCTGGATACTGGCCCATGGCTGACTCACCTGAGAGCATCAAAGCATCAGCCCTTTGCCTAACTGCTTCAGAAACATCAGCTACTTCTGCTCTGGTGGGTGTGGGGTACTCAATCATAGATTCAAGTAACTGAGATGCAACAATGACCGGCTTATCTAGCTGCCTGCAGACCTGAACAATCCTTTGCTGGGCTGATGGAACCTGTTCCAACGGTATTTGGGCTCCCAGATCCCCTCTGGCTACCATAGCTCCATCTGATGCACGAATGATCTCTTCTAAGTTCTTCAATGAGTCAATACTCTCTATTTTTGCAACTACGGCAATGTCACTGTATCAAATAATAAAATGTTGACGTCAAAATGCATTAAGGTTGTCAAAATTGATCTCCGGATAAAAAAAAAAGATAGTCAAAGTATGAAAAAATTTTATCGCGAATATGAGGGCAACTAATAATGAAACAGAAATCATATTGTTTTCAATTTTAATAGCACCCATGTGTCCCTAAGGATAGACACATGACAATTGAAAGGAAACTTGTGATTTCTAATGAAATGCCAACTGGTAAAGTGATCATCCTTTTTTTTCCAAACTAAAGGTCTACGTTGATGAGATTCGAGAACAAAACAGGAGAATTTTTTACATATGAGACTGATTAAATGTGCTCACCTATCACGAGACCTTGCAGCTATGTAACTCTTCAGATGTTTAATAACTTCAGCAGACTTGACAAATGATATTGCGATAAAATCAACGCCCTCTGCAATGCCAAAGTCAATATCCAACCAATCCTGACAAAATGAAACACTCAAGCGTGAGAATAAACATATGAGAAAAGTAATCTGAAATAAATTAAAGAAGCACAAAACAAACACCACCAGCATAGATAAGCATGGGAATAAACACATGAGCAAGAATATTTCAATAACATTTATGCTCGTGTTGTCCATGCACAATGCATAAGCATAGCCTCTTAACCTCATACTAATAGAAGGCACCTTTTATTTAATTTTACAGTGACTGTCAAACAACGTGAAACCAAAATCACCACATATTTATTCTACCCGACTTACAGTCAGCATATATATATTTTTTCCTACAATTCTGGATGGCGCTTTTATAATTTGAAACTTACAGAAAGAGTGTGATTACAGAAACTTGACTTCTACATTAACTACCCATATGACGATGACACGCATATAAAAGGAGAATTCTCAGATATATGGTTCATCGAAAGCAAATTTTTCGAAATGCATAAAGTGACGAAACTATATGCAAATCCACAAACATAACATGAACTGTGTTTCTCTTTAGCAGGAACTACCCTAAAATAACATGCTTCAGTGGGCAATGGATATATGCCATTAGTATAGAAGAGCAAGCATTTTCTTCCACTTATATTATTATTATTATTATTAAAAGGAAAGGTATCAAATACACTTGAGAAAGAGAATAGCAGTTCTATTTGAGAATATATGAGAGCAAATTATCAAGTTTTCTCCCAAAGCTAGGAAGAAATATAAGAGGAAGGGAAAGAATTTAAGCAGTTGAGAACTAATAGAAGGACAAAATTCTGCATGCACAATCCGATAACCATATTTTGCTGATTATCTCTCTTGTCAGTATTTTGTTTCAGACTTGAACTTCCTGATGAAAATAGTGAAATACTCCCTCCGTCCCTAAATAAGTATCCCAACTTCCACTAAGTGTCCCATTCCTAAACTATAACAAAATTAGATAATGATTTTCCTTGTATACCCTTAAAATATTAATAGATAATGAACTTTGGAAATTGAACAAACATTTAAGTGAAAGGTATATAGGTCATTCAATAATAAATTGTATATTTCCAATATAATAACTATCATTTCTTAATACTTGTGAAAGTGGGAGTTGGCTTGGGACACTTATTGTGGGACAGAGTAAGTTAACTTACGCCTAAGGCCTAATGGGAAAACCACTTCCCCAGAAATTGTCGTAGTCGAGAACACAGCATTCTTTTGTAAGCACTTCATATCAACAATTTCTAAGCTTTTATATTTTTTATCCAAATGAAACACATAGAGGATGAACCAGCCTTTCTAGTTTCTACTTGGTCAAAGATAATGCACTGACCTTAGAGGAAATTGTGGGAAGCATAGCGTTACGTTCTCGTACTAGACTCCCATCCCTCCAGAAAGTTAAATTAGCTCGAGGTAGCAAGAGTCCTGGATCGGTACATTTGCATTTGACATCTGGACCAATTTTCTCAATGACCTCAAATCTTACCATCCCTCCATCCACTAGGAGTTCATCCCCAACTCGCACATCTGTTTTGCATAAATTATACATTTAAAATTACTTGAGAATTAATACTGTGTACAAGCAATGTCAAAGGGGACAAACAACATCACAATAAAAGTTTCTGAAATTGATATAACAGAATGATAATGTTAGGAAAATTACCCTCTGCAAAACCATCATAGTTAACGTTGATAGTGCGTTCTGGGCGAGGAGAGGCAAAGGCTCTGACACTGAAAGTCCATACTTCACCATCCTGCAAATCCAAAGAAACGCATTACAGTAAGGTACGAGCAAGTAAACAAGAACCTGCAAGACTTTCTCAAGATAATTAACCTCGCTCTAGATAATGTAATTTCTTTTTTCAAGTAATTCAAGGCAATTTAATTCATCCAAGTGAGAACATAATTAGACTGAGTTATGCATCACAGGATAATACAATATAAGAGCTAAAGAATATCAATAATCTGGAGTGAAAAATGAAATTCACTAAATACAACATTTAAGTCAAAGAGTTTACCTCAGCTTTAGCAGAAGGAGCTCCACCAAGATCTCCCATGTGAATCTCACTCCCTTCAGTATCCATCATAATAGCCACAGCAAAACCTTTCTCTTCGTTCAATCTCCTAACACGCTCTATAACTCTCTTATGCCACTCTCGTGTGCCGTGACACATATTAATTCTAGCAACATTCATACCTCCAACAGCCAGCGCCTCCAGCTGCTCAAAGCCGCATGTAGCAGGGCCGATCGTGCAAATAAGCTTAGTCCTCCTCGTACTCCTAAAGCCATTCTCCTTTAATTCGGCCTCAGTCACCGCATCCACCTCAATTGAACTCACATCGGTTACAGGCAAAGAATTGTACTCCGTAGACAAACCGCCGCTTCCCGTGCCGTTTTCAGAAACAAGGACTTGAGACGACGGAGCGGAGTTAGGATCTGAAGAAGCTGAGACCTTAATGGAGGATGATTTGGAAATGGAAGGGACAGGAAATCGGCAATTGGAGGATGGAAGTGAAGGTTTAGTGAAAGATTGATTACCGAAAGTAAAGTTAGGAGAACGGGTGAAGAAATGGAGTGACTGAGACATGGTTACCGGAGATATGTATAATCCGGTGGGCACGGTAAAAAGAAATGAAGAGAAAGACAGGATTTTGGGAGGAGAGAGTGGAGGTTTTAGAGGGAATGGCGGAGACTACAAAGAAGACAAATGTAAGTGAACTTTGTAAATGTCGCCAAGGGAGCAGCTAGCAGCCAGCCAGCCAGCACAGGAAAATAGTGCTGTATGCGATACTGATCTTTGTTTTCGCAGGTTTTAAAACGTGTAATTAGCAATTAGTATTGCTTATTGTAATACGACGCAGCTTCAATGGGAAAGGTGGATCTTCTTTTTTTTTTCAAAGGGAAAATTATAATTTTGTTTATGTGTTTGGAATTCATCTACATTTTTATTTTACATATTTTTTAAAATAGACTTTTTTCAAAACTCCTGTTCGTAGTTTTCATTAAAAAATACAACAACATTCATTCTGTATCATATCTAAGTTATTGTTTCTATATTTTAAAAAAATTATATTATTTTATTATTTTTTTTTGCAAAAATAATGATAGAAATTAATAAATTATATTTTATTTTAATCATTTTACATTGATTACAAATATACTATTAGCTTTGAATGAAACAATACTAATATACTAAAAAAACTAAAAGTTAATCGGTTGATCAAATAACATTTTAATATTTCTAGCAAATATATATTATTTTGGTTAAAATTAATATCATAATTGTAATGATTAAATACACAATTCACCCTTAAACGTTGTATTTTTTCCCCAATAGAAGTCGAACTTTGTGAGTGGTCATTTAGACACGTAAACTTACACAAATGATCTAGTAGACACTTGAACTTATATATGAATAATCATTCTGACACCTAAACTTGCAAAAATTTAAATAAACTTATATTTTGCCATGTATCTTCTAAAAAATGAGATGTCCTATATATTCATGGAAATTCTTGTTCCCATTTGACCATTTGTATCTAGATGTATTAGGGTCCCAATTCATGGATTTATCAGTTCTAAAAAGAAAAATATGAGGATCGAACCAGTTCTTCTGACTCTGCTTCAAATTTGATAACTCTTGGTTGATTCTATATTTCATTCTATGATTTAGAGTCTTTCTCTTGGGTAAGATGTCTAATAGGTTATACAATATTTAAGTGTTTAATAGGTCACTCATGCAAGTTTAGATGTTTAATAAATTACTTTTAAAGTTTAAGATTCAATTGGGCAAAATATATAAAGTTTAAGAGTGAAAATATGTGTTTGGGCTATTTGTAATTAGGGTAAAAAAAAGGATTTATATGAGACATAACTTATTAATTTAAAGAAAAAAAAAAAATAAATAGTAATTTTTTATAAAAAAAAATAAAGGGAAAAATTGTATTTCAAAAAATACATAATTAAAATATAAATTAAATAAAAAAACATTAAAAAAAATTTGTAATTTTTCCTTTTTTAAACAAGAAAGGTTGATCAATTTAATTATACTAACTCTTTTTATCGCGTTATTCATTAACACTAATCAAATAAAGTGATAACAAATAATTATAATCACTTAAATCTATATGGAATTGGTAGATTTTGTACATCAATGGATCGATCTTGCTAAGAGGGAGTAATTAATATCCTTAAATTAAACATAAAAGTAGTATCTATAGGTGAATTCAAGTTAAAAGTAGACATGACTCGATGGACTTATTTGACACGATAACTTTTCTTTTTTAGTTGAATTTTCATTTATTATCGTGCATCAAAATTGAGATTATCAGTTGACTTTTCTTATTGAGCTCTTCATTTTAATACAATCAATTATGAGTTTCATTGTTGTTTATGACAATTAAAAAAGAAAATATTTTGAATTATTTATAGTTGGTTTTTGGTCAAATGGAAAATCAACATTCAAAACTAATTTCATATTTGATTTTTTGAAAATTAGATGCTTATAAAAAATCATTTACTTTTTTTCATTTATCACTAAAAATATAATCTAAAAAAAAGTAAGACATTAAATTGAAACATTTTAAAATGGTTAAATACGAATTGAAAATATTTTTGGATTAATTTATTATCGTTTCGCTAGCATTTTAATACATTGAAATTCGGTGAAGTTATATCAGTAAAATATACCAAATTTAATTAATTTTATAAGTGCAGGTACTGTTTCAAAAACCGATAAAACACTAAATTCAATCAATTTTATAAATATTGAGCATCAATTTCATCCATTTCTAAATATTTTTGAATATTGAGGACGCTACTAATAACATGCCAAATAATAATATGAATAATATAGTAGAAGAAGCATTTATTTGAGCACCAAATTAATTTTAACATTATCGTAAACCAGGCCACATCACCCTCGTCAATTTCACAATTTTTACATGTAAAATTTATTGTAATGGATCTTTCGATTTTGATAGGTTTCAAATTGGCATATTCCTAATCAAATTTATCCATTTCCCAATATTTTTTTTGTGTTGATACGTTTCGGATTGGCATATTCCTCATTGTCTGGTCTAGCTAGCAGCCGACATAGAAGCAAGAATAAGGGTTTTTCTTTTTATATATATATATATATATATATATATAAAAAAGGGGAAGAGAAGCAACATAAGTTGAATGTTCCGCAGAAAGCTAAACTTTATGGTTAACTAACCCGAGAAATTAGTCCCATTTATTGACTCATCCAATATTTTGAGGGATCCAATACCTTTCCGTGGCTAAAGCAGAAATATAAAATTAAAATTATGGTAATTCAAATTAAATTGATTGAGTCTAATTGTTTTGTGTTAACCAATAACCAAGCTATCAGGCCCAATTATTCTTATTTAGTTTAAAGTCGTTTTCACTATGATTTAATCCTGGTTTTGCACCTGCTGCTGGCTGCTAAGCGATGCAATTAGTGTCTTTTTTTTCCAAAATTAACGATAGGTTGATGGGATTAAAGTCAATCAAATAAATTCATTATTAAATTATTCTAGAGTGCATAGAGAATATTATTATTTTTATTGAAAAGTATGCATACAGAATATTATTAAAATGTAGCTAAAAGTTAGGTTTATGCATTTTTATAAATTAATTAAAATATTCATCATATTTTAATTGATCAAATTAATTGGTATCTCTAAAAAAACTCTAAACTATTGGTTAATTACAATTTCGAACACTGAAACACCCAAAATCATGTTATAACTTTTGAGATTAAAAATATCAATTAATAATTCAAACAGTAATTGTAAATTATAAAATTTGTACAATATTAATATTTTTATCTTCATATCTATATATATATAATAATAAGGTTTTGGGCTATATTTGAAAAATATTTCTAATTTGATGTTTTTAAATAAACTATGCATTAAATTAAATATTTTTTAAAATTTAAATATTTCTTACCATTTTCTTTAATATTCATTTTCAATTTAGAAAAAAAAATAAAATGAAAAGTTATAAATAATAATAATAATAATAATAATAATAATAATAATAATAATAATAATTATAATAATAATAATAATAATAATAATAATAATAATAATAATAATAATAATAATAATAATAATAATAATAATAATAATAATAATAATAATAATTATAGAGTGTGAGGAGATATATATGTATAGAAAGCAACAAGAAGAATAAAGTGGAAAGAAAAAAAACTAAAAGTTCAAAAAAGTTAGGAAATGGGTTAGGGATCAAGATTGGCAGAAAAAAAAGGAAAGAGACAGAAAACAGGGATAGAGGTGAAGAGGACATAAACAAAAAATAGGGCAAAAAAGAAAATAAAAGAAAGAAGAGAAAGGACAAGAAGAGAGGAAAAGGAAACTGGGATGCTTCTTAACATCTGAGGAAGCATAAGAATGAAAGAGGAAGTGTAAGAAAGTGAAACGAAGAAGAAGAGAGAGAGAAACAGAAGTGAAACAGAAACAGGGAAAGAAGAAAACAAAAAGAAAAAAAAAGAAAGAGAAAGAGGAAAACTGTCGTGCATGGCTTAGGCCACCGTGGGAAGCTGTGTTGGAGTTGGGTGGACTGCTGGCACTGAGTTGAGGCCGGGAAAAGCTAAACAGTCACCGAAAGTTCAAGGTTATTGTTTACGTGAACAGTAACCCAGTTGCAGAGGGTTACGCAAGGAAGAAGATCAAAATGATGGAGGAAGCTACATTTTGAGGTATTTTAAACTCAGGGTACCTGTTTGTTGAAAAAAATTACAAATAGGTCCCTAATAGATTCATTCAATTAGGTCAATTTGGAAACTTTAAATTCTTTTCAATTTAGTCCCTCCAGATAATTAACTCTGCAAATTATAATTTGGTCCTTCAAGTTCTGGAATGCATGCAATTGGGTCGTTCAGAACTTTTAATTTTTTTCAATTAAGTCCCTCCACATAATTGATTTATTAATATTGTAAATTAACGCCTAAATTCACTGCTAGACTTTAATTGAACCCCTGGAAACCTTAAAACTTCTATAATTGAGTTTTTTGGGTTTAAATTAGAATTTAATTTATAAATTAAACTAATTTTTCAATTAATTAAACTAAATTATAATAAATATTGTCAAATACAATTAATATATGATAAATTGAGTTTAATATTAAATACAAATGACCTTATCAAATATTTTAAATACAATAAATATATTTTGGAAGTTAAATTTTAAATGAAATAAAAGTATTCTGGAAAATATTATTAATATGATAAAAGGAGAATAAATATAAAATCATGCATTTCAGTTCACATGAAATATAATGAGGAAATTAAAGATTAATATTGAATTATATAGGATCATCAAATATAAAAGGGGAGCGAGGGAAGCAACCTGAGGTTTGATTGCAGTTCTGATTTTGAGGTAAGTATAAATTTTAAAAATGATACTTGTAATCGTTTGCTATTTGTTAATGTGATATTCGTGAATTTTAATTGATGTATTGGATGATTCATTATTTTGAGATATTGATTAATTGTCTACATGAAATATTGATTGTTTGTTGTTGGGTTGGTATATAAGTCCGATCAATTGGCTATATTGGAATTGTGATGATGAAACATGTTATTATATAGATGCAATGCAAAAGTATTCATACAAGACTTAATGAGGGAGTTGTGACCATCTTGACTTTGTATTTGTAAAATTTTATAGGCGGGACCACGAGTCATTATATGATTTTACAGGCAGGACCTACTGGTCAATATATGATTATACAAATGGACCTTCGGGTCATACAGGGACTTGATACCGTCCAGCCATATGATATATAATATATGAAATTCCGGGGCAATACTTGATTTGATGAGTTACAACCAAATTAAATGGAATTATATGGCATAATCAGTGCATACCTTTGTTTCTAATTATTGTTATTAAATTGTGGATACTGTAGATTTAATTTGTGTTAGTTTATACTTGCTAAGTATGCGACTCAACCAAATTGCAATTTATGTTTCATGTTCTTGACTGCAACTGACAGATTAAATCACAGCGTGAAGTGTAGCGCTTCGCATTCGATTTTCACAGGTCGTTCAGTTGAAACATAGGGCATCTCTTCCTCCTTGTTGCATTCACATATATAGATGTTTGTAATAGAGTTATGTTAGATAATGTATTTTTATGACACTGTGAAATATTTTGTTTATATATGTATATGTTATATGATATAAAGTAGAACATGTGACAATTGTGGTAAATTATAGTAAATGATGTGTGACATGCAATATATATAAAAAATAGTGTGATTTGTTTAATAAATGATATATATAGGAATAGGATTGTCACAGATGTTTTGGAGAAAGAAACAAAAAAGATCGATATGCACTAACTATCATTCGTCAAGGCTTCAATGATAAGATGTTTGAAAAGATTGTTAATGAGACAAATTCTAAGCAAGCGTGGGAAACTCTTTAAAATTCTTTCATTGGAGTAGACAATAAAGAAGGTACGCCTTCAAACTCTAAGGGCTGAGTTTGAATCTTTCGCAATGAAAGAGAATGAATCCATCTTGGACTACTTCACAATAGTCTTGATAGTAGTGAACCAAATAAAGAGATTTGTAGAAAATTTAGAAGACATTCGTGTTATAAAAAAGATCCTTCGCTCCCTCAGTTTTAAATATAATCGTATTGTGGTGGTAATTGAAGAATGAAAGGATTTGGAGGCTATGTCTATTGATGAATTAAATGGGTCTTTAAGGGTTGATGAAGAAAGAATGAACAGAGGAAAGCAAAAGCATGAAAAGCATGTCTTGTAAGTAAAACTTTCACTAAATAACAAAGGAGAAGTTGGTGAAAGTAGTAAAAGAAGACCTATATGAAATGTTGTTTGTGGGGAAAGTATGGACATTACTCTTGGGGATATCAAGCCAAAAGAGAAGAAGAGACTAAGCTTATTATACAAGAGGAAGAGAGAAGAAGAGACTAAACTTATTATACAGGAGGAAGATTTGGAGGAGCCTACTCTATTTCTTATATTTAATAAAGTTAAAAAATGTGAAAGCAGTTAATGGTACTTGGACAATGGAGCAAGTAACCATATGACTGACGATAAAAATAAATTTGTAGAACTCAACACCAATATGATCGGAAATGTGGGATATTGTGATAACTTAAAGGTGCAGATCAAAGGCAAAAGAACAATTTTATTTAAGCTAAAAAATGGAAGTCATAAACTCTTTCCTAATGTTTATTACATACCAAAAATAAAATTAATATTTTGAGTACTAGGTAACTAATGGAGAATGGTTGTAAAATAGTCATGGAAGATTGTTATCTTTGGCTCAAAGATAAAGAAAAAATACTGATTGCTAAAATTTCTATGACAAGAAATCCTATGTGAAGCCATATGTTTGAAAGTTTATATGGGCACTTGAACTTTGAAGGACTAAAAGACTTAGGAATGAAGCACATGGTGAAGGGAATTCCAAAAATTGATCATCCAAGTCAATTATGTGAAGTATGTTTACTTCGAAAGCATTCGAGAAAGAGTTTTTTAAAGCAAACTGATTCAAGAGCTACTAAGCCACTAAAATTGATTAATGCACATGTTTGTAAAGTGATCATAAAATAATTTATTTTAAATATTATATTTTAATAAATATTAGTTAAGTGCAATGATTAAACATAAATATTATTTTTTAAAAATATCATTCTTTTTATAATTATTAAAAATAATAATATTTTATTATAATTCAATAAATCTAATATAATTTAATATAACTATAATCAATATTTATAAGTGAAAATTAAACATTAAAATAATAAATATAATTATTATTTTTAAATAAAAAATAATGTTTATATTTTAAATGTTAGATAAGTATTTAAATACTAACATTGAATCACATCATTCTATTTATTTTATTATATATTTGTTTATAAAAATAGATTATGAATATAATAGATTTTAATAGTTGAAAGCTTAATAGTGACTTAATACTTTAGAGTAATATTTGGGGTTCCCTTATATAGGAGAGATATGTCGGTGGAGTCCGAAATTTTCGCATCCAATAAGATTTAGCGGACCCCAAGTAAATCGGAGCTTAAGGATCCCTAAAATATCAGGGTTCAAAGATTCTAAGTGTCAAGGTCGGCCGTTCTAGAACCAAAGACTATCGGAATCGACTTGCGAATAGCCGACCCTCCGATTCTGTCTCATGGTAGTAAGCGGTCCTCCCCTGAGATAGGACCTAGGGAAGGTCAGCTCCAGGGGTAGCTTACAATAGTATTATTAATTATGAAAAATAAAAGTAAATAGTTTTATTAATTCAATATATTAATAATTACTAGCATCAATTATTTGTTATAAAATAAAAAGTAATAATTAAAAAAATAATATAAGAAATATGAATAGCTTGATGGTAGTAAGTGTGAGTAATTTGAAAAATTGGAAAAATGACATATAGACTTCACACTTCTAATATTATGTTATGTGATATTAATTCTTAGCTTTTAAATATATGTAATAGATGTAGTAGATTCTCATCTATTTGATTATCTAATAATTTTTTTAAAAAAATAATTGCAAAGCTAGCATATTGTATATGTATCTATTTTATATTTTAAGAGAATAAAGTTTGTTTTGAAAAATGTATGAAGATTTTATTCAACTGTGTGTATCTTTATTCTTTGAATTAGTCATTAGTTTCTAATACCTTGTGCTAAACCTAATCATCCCATTCAGTATCAAAAGATTTTTACAAAATATTCTCTATCTCATATTAATTTTTATTTTTTTTATTTTCAAGTCTCTATCTTTATTTTTAAATTATTAGTGTGTTTGATAGATTTAGTTGTTTAAATAACGTTTAACTGTATGAATAGTCATTAAGTAACAACTATATATGAAAAACTAAAAGTTAAGTGCTAAAAGTTATTGGGATTAATATTTAATAAAAACTATATAAATTGTTAAGAACTATCTCAAAAACTACTTTATCAAACAATATATAAAATAGCTTTTAGCGTTTTGACTAAAAATTACTCTAAAAGCTATTAATAAACACCCTATGTGCGATTTGATTGTGAATAGATAAAAAATGAAGGTTGAACTTTTCAAAAAATAATTTAAGTTTTTGACAAAGGAAGCCTTTGTTTCAAAAAAAAATTGAAAAAATCCTTAGAAACTAAGAGGATCTCCAATATTAATGTATTCCAATATTAATGTAGATTGTAATTAGTGTGTCAAATAATATGAAAAGTGTGAATGATTGTATGGCTTCATAATATTTTTTTTAGACCTTAACTTTTAGTGAAATTCCAATGCATATCTTTTTCATTTTTAATTCATAATTTAATATGAAATCAATCACAAAATAATATGTGATGTGGACATTATCTAGCGAACGCTCTTAAAATGTACTCAATAGATTCTAAAATATAAGCTACTTTTTCATAACACATTTTAAGAAAATCTAAAATATTACAATTTATTATTAACTTTTTATTAAATAAGTATAATACACTTAGTTAAAAATATTTAAAAATCTCACTCTTTTTAAATAATGTGCAACATTGAGAAGTAACATTCATATTTTAGAATATCCTAAAATAATATATGAGACAATAAGTAGTCATACATAAGGTTGAGTACAAATAATAATTAGTTTGGGTGATCATAAGTACCCACCAAATATTTTGAATAATTTCTAATTTATTTTTTAAAATTATCATAGAAATAAATTTTATTAATAATTTAATTTTTTGAAAAATTATGCCCAATTCAAATAATATAAAACTAATTTCCTTGCAAATATATTTTTGAGAAAGTGAATTTTCTGTGAAATAGGATAATTGGAAGTAAATGATGCATATGTAATGATATGTATATAAATAAACAATAATAATTTTGAAGAGAGAAAATAAAAATATTAATTCTTAAGTTGACTGATTTTGCCACAGCTACCTTAGGAAATGAAAATTAAACATGTTCTGTCAAACCTTGACTAATATTCTAATTACAATTATATTTCTCTGGAGGGTCTTTTCTGCAATCAAATATCAATTTCTCTATTCAACTTCAAAGCTATCCATACGTCACCGTTTATCAAACAATATACACGTAAAAACCATCTTCAGGATAATTCTTTTTCCCTTAATGCCCTAAAGTGATTGAGCCATCATCGAATTCCAACTTTTATTTAATCTGTTGTAGTTGTTAATCTCATTTTATTGATTCAATTTCCACCTTAATTTACTTTTTTCAACTTTCTCATTTAATAATTTTATTTGTCTCTTCATAAATTTTGTTGCTTCAGACTATTGTATATGTTTTTTTTTTTTCTATTTTTCTTTGTCCATCACTTGAAATAGATGGTTGATTTTTTTTGTTTAAATATTAAATTTTCGAATTTTCTCGTAAAAGACAAATAAGTTAAAAAATTAAAATATTTTGTTTGAATAAGCTTTAAATGAATTCGAGTATTCTATTTATTTATATGATGTAACTGAACTCGATTAATATATATATAAATTAAAAGGTTGGATAAATTGGCAAAATTATTTTAACTTAATTAAAATGTCACATATTGGATTTTTGATAATGCAGCATCGTGACCGCCAACTAATACCAAGACTTTGAATCCAAACTCAGAAAAAGCATCTTTAAGGAAATGGTTTTAAAGATGCATAGGTGAAGTGGACAAATTATTGAATAGTAGAATTTATGTTTAATAGAAACACCAACTAAGACCAAGACTTTAAATTTCTTTAAATTAAAGAAAGCTACAATGTCAAACATTTTTATAATTATTTAATTTACCCGTAATCTTATTGCTGAATTATAAAATTCTACCACTACCACTTAAAGATTTCTAAATAATGAATAGTGTAATTAATATTAACCCAACCAACCAATTTTCTAATAAGATAAAATTGTTTAGACTGATTCTAAACTCTGATATTCTCCTCCTGTTATGGCTCAAAGAATTGGCAGTTTCTTCTAACACTCACAATCACTATATATATAAACATAATATAGACAGTCTATAAATATATTATATTATAAACAGACTATAAACAAAATAAATTTAATCATTTTAAGAGTAAAAAGAAATATGGTTCTTTCAGATTGTAAAATTTATATTGTAAAGTTACAACTAAGTCCATAAATATCTCATTAAGCCAACAACAAAGTTAATAAAGTCATCCAATTAAAAACTTAATGGAAAAGTTGTTTAAGTTTAATAAAAGAACGATGAAATTAAAAAATAATAATAAAATAGTATATTTTTAGAAATATAGAAACAAAATTATATATTAAGTTAAAAAGTAGAGATAAAATTATAATTTATTTAAAATATAATTAGGTTAAAAATTATTTTCAGACTAAAAAATTTAAACTTTTCTAATATACCCCATCAATCTAATGTGATGAAACATGTCTAGTCATTAGTCTTAGGAAAAGACTGACTAGAAACATTAGTCAAACAGAAACTAGTCTTCTGGGCAGTTGAAAACCTTGATTTAACCTAAGAGCTAGGCTTTTTGTATTTTTTGGATGATTTCGTGGTTTTAGGTGAAACAGAAGGGAAAGAAACCGATAAAGGAGAAGCAACAGTAAAAGGTTGAAGATTGAAGATTGACACTTTGTTGGGTGCAAGTGATAGCAGTGTTTGAAGCAAGAGGCGTAGAGAGGAAGAGGAAACAGAATCAGACGTTGAAACAGTCTAGGGTTCAATCGGGCAACAGCTAGGGTTAGAATGAAAAATTGGGAAAAAATTCTAGTTCAGAGTAGGAAAAGGCAAAACGACAGAGACTAGAACGTTTTGAGCTGAAACAAAAGCCTTCAAACTACAGGGTACTATTGCATTTTGGTCCACAGCAGTCCTTTGCACAACACCCCCTAACTGCTCCCATATTGCCCGTCAACATCAGAGGCTAAATTCAAACTTGCCATGCGATTTTTCACCAACCAATGCATGATTTAAACCATCAGACTACCCACTCTCCTTCCCTCATTCATCATTCTTTCAAACTTGGAGTCAGACGTAATAAGTTGCTGCTTATTACCCATGGTTAAAAAATTACTTTCGGTAGTTACATCACCATCTCCTCAGGTTAAATTATTTATTTTAGAAATTGTATTAAAAAATTATAGTATCAGGTCCTTTCGTCCAGAAACGGCGTTAGTCAACTGAAAAAGTCAACAATTTTGATTAAAATTTTTCAAAATGACAAAACTACCATTTGGTTTATTTGAATCGAACCATGGTTTATTTGAATCAGACTATGCTAATTAAACCCAATTTTAAATCAAACTACTAACCAAACCCTTTAATCGAATAGGAGGAGAAGGAAACCAGAAAACAAAATGAAAATTGAAAGCAGAGAGGAAATGAGAGAGAAGAAGGGGAGATTGAAAGCGATGACAGAAGAGAGGAAGAGAGAGAGAGAGAGTGTGTGTGAGAATGAGAAGGCAGAAGGGAATTAGGAACAGAAGGACGAAAAAAGAAAGAGAGAAAGAATGAGAATGAAAGCAGAAGACGAAAGAGAAAGCACCGTCTTCTGCCTTTACCTTCTCAGCCTTGATTCAACGTCTGATGATGCAGAGGAGGAGAGAGCAACCGGTCATCACCACCTTCGGGTCTCGATTAGAGGATAGAGAAGGGAAAGCTTCAGAGGCAATAGAGGAAAATAAAAAGGGATTCGAGGAAAAGAAAGAGAAAAAGGAAAAGAATAGGAGAAGAGAGTCTAGCATGCGGAGAAGACAGTGGAGAGAAGAGCTCTTGCCTACAAGGAGAGAGAAAGGAGCTGGAGAATTGGAAAAATCAGAGAGAAAGGGTCTGAAACTGGGAGATTCTTGAAATTAGGGTTCTTAGAATTGAAAAGGTTTTCTGTGAATTTAGGGTTTTAATTTGGGGATTTTCTTTGATTTT
Organism: Croton setiger; assembly: GCA_948099555.1. Classification (NCBI taxonomy): domain Eukaryota; kingdom Viridiplantae; phylum Streptophyta; class Magnoliopsida; order Malpighiales; family Euphorbiaceae; genus Croton; species Croton setiger. The sequence goes on from CANUEY010136680.1 coordinate 160,856, forward strand.
ACGATAGAATCTGGGATTTCGTTCCTGTTTCAAAATTAATTTGAAACCATGAACAGTTTAAAATGTGTGTTGAGTTAGTAGTTTTTTGAGCTTTTTCTGTTGTCTGTTGTACAGTATACGTTGTTGTTGTTGTTTTTTGGTTTGCTGATGTTGCAGTCTAAGTTTGATGTCTGTGTATGTTGCTATTGTTCATGAATGATTGATGAGGAAATGGTTCTTACAAGATGCTGTAGGTTCTGCTTGTAGTCAAATTAAAAATTACAAATTGTTAAGCTGTCCCTCTATGGCTTATCTTCATTACACTCATTCCAGATCCACGCCAATTATAAAGCTCTTCCTGCGCTTTGGGTCCGGCAGCGAAATTAAAAACACGATGGGGGAGGGGGGGGTGGTGGGGGAGGGGCTATCGATATGGTGGCTGACTAAGCATCTAATAGAAATGGGTTTATCATGATAGGAGGGGGGGTTGAGCTTTGACGTCATGATTATAATAAGGGTCTGATTTAAAATTGGGTTTAATTAGCATGGTCTGATTCAAATAAACCATAGTTCGATTCAAATAAACCAAAGGGTATTTTGTCACTTTGAAAAATTTTAATCAAAATTATTGACTAACGTCGTTTCTGGATAAAATTATTGACTAACGTCGTTTCTGGACGGAAGGACCTGATAGTATAATTTTTTAAATCTGAGAGACTCGATGGTACAATTTTCAAAATAGAAGAATCTCAAAGTATATTATGCAACCTATAAATAATTTACCCCCTCCTCAGCATCCACAACCTGCGCCCCGCAAAAAATTCTAGTATAAATATCATCTTCATCACCTTTTTTATCTCTGCCCATAGACAAAGAACCAGTAGTAGTAGTAGTCTTTAAACTTGTGCATCCTGAACACCTCCTCTACCCATAGATCTTCTTACGGTGAAGCCTTCAAATCATTATTGTAAGGAAGCAAACTGGGATCAGTAATATTAACATTCTCGAGTTGTTCATAAAATTTAAAAGAGTGCCCACATCGGCCATAATTATAATAGAAAACCGGCAAACCCTCATATTTTATTGGCGCCTATATCTCACTATTGGGTGCTTTCATCATCTTGCCCCTCAAAAGAGGTTTAGATAAATCATAATTAACCGAAAACGAATAAACTTCAAGTAGGCAATACCATTGTCATTATGCCATTCAAGAAATTCACCCAGAATTTTGCTTGTTCTCCTAGTCGCTTCTTCCTTCATCAAACAAATAGGAAGATCATAAATTTGAACCCAAAGTAGATAATGAGTAAAATCAATGGTTGATGGTTGTTCAAGACCTGAGACCCTTTTCATTATTGAAATATGCTTATCGAAATGCCAAGGTTGAGAATCATACACCGTAACCACATTCTTTGCAATCTTAAATTGAAAAAAGGTAGATCTCTATACGGAACCTCATATCTTGGCTTCCAGGCCTTCAACATAATCTTCATTAAAGCATACTTATTATGGGGCCTATCAGACCACAGCCTACCCGCCAAACACAACTTAGGAATCTCATCAACCCTCTTAGTAAATAAATACGTCAAATCAAGGGCATCTGCCTTGTCACCAGTTACCACCCCTTTCTTGATCCGAAAGGATCACAAACGAATTAAGAGAAAAGGAATACGGATAATGTACAAAGCGTTTATCAAAGACAAAAAATAAACCTTAGAAAACACTTAGTAGGAAAAAGAAAGAAAATTTGATTAAAGAAGATTAGGGAGGCGGTAGAGATGAGAAAAACCAGCACACTCGGGACTTATTCTCCTAAATAGAAAACCCTATTCTCCTAGAGAGAGAACCTTTGCCTCCCCTTCCTTGGAAGGAACTAGAACATATTTACTAAACTATTCTATACTCATCTTTATTTTGTTTAAGCTTAAATTTGAACAAAACACTCCACCACAACGTGCAAATTTACTTATAATATCTTATCTTGAGAATCATAATATACTTCCCTTATCTTCACCTTATTCCTAATTATTTACGTGACTGAGTTTCAAAATGAAATCCGAAATGCCATTTATAATTATATCTTAGAATGATATTTTTGACACCTCGTGTGTTTCCATCCCATTATAAAATGACATCACTTTACATGTGCCATTTAAAATAACAGCAAAATTATATGGAAAACCAAATACATATCATCCATCTTATGTTAATCATGTAATCCATCAATCAACTTTTGATAGTTTATTATCCATATCAATATTTTCATTTCATTTATATACACACAACTCTCACATTTCATTTTTCCACATTTTTTAACAAACAATTGTGGAGGTTGGCCTACAAGATATGGCGGTTGAATGATTCAAAGTTGCTAAATTTGTATTTAAAGTTTAGTGTTAAATAATTTTTCTTTTTACATAAGTAGACAATATGTTTATAAATTATAGTACTGGATTGTGTGGAATTTTTCTCATAATAGAAGATTAATACATAAAATTTAGAAAAATTGAATATTTTGTTGAAAACCATCTTGCGTTTGCTCCTTTCAAATTGACAGTCTTCTTGGAGTATTGACACAGGGTACACCAATCATATGACCAATGATCCGACACAAATAGTCACTATTCAGCCATCTTCAACATAAAAATTACCACTCAAAATCATCATATATAATGTAACGGGAATGGGTACCAGCCAAAATCAGTTCTCCAAAATTTCAAGAGACCAAAACCATCGGGTGGAACATGCCTAAATAAAAAACATGAGCTGCATATACTAAATCATATTCAATTATTTATGCAATGGTCCTCTGCTATTTTATTTACCCCGTTTAATTTAATTATTAAACCTAATCCATTTTCATATGTAAACTCTTTTAGGGACAAATAAAAGGCCAGACAATAATGTGTTTGGGTGGCAAAGCAATTTAAATACTTAGTTTCCCCAACAATCCTGGAAGCAATGAAAAAAGCAATTTTGATTATGTACTAAAAAACTGCTCATTTTCCAGAGCTTGTTCCCAAATCCACCCTCTATTTTCCAAAAAGTTTAGCCACCAAAGAATGACCAGAGTGGTATGTATACTGATAATATTTCAGAGAGATTTTCTTATGAGCTGGTATTAGGATCTAAACTTTCCGTCCAATAGCCCGAACTCTCTGGCTTTAAATGTTGAAACAATAGGATTGTCAATACTCAGATGATATAAGCAATATGGGCATAATTCATTTGCTTATGTGGTCCTCCATACTTCTTGCACATGCCTCTACTTCTAAAATTTTGAGGCAGATCAAGAGGATCCAAAATAAATAATACAGTATTCTGTTTAAAACAAGAATACAGGGTTCCTATCTACAAATAAATTTTAAGAGACGAATGTGAATGAAGAGAACATATCATATAATAACATTAACATGCTTGGGCCCTGATTTGCCTTTGCAAAGGGTCATGTTGGATGAGTGGTAACTTACTAGTCTTCCTAGTGGTTAGCAGTGCAACCTCATGAGCATATACAAGAATCGATTATCAAATACTATAATCTAATCAGTATTTGATAACATGGTGGCGCAACCAGAGTTCATACATGACCATATGGAACGCATCATATTTGATTGGAGGCGAATTCCATTGGAAGTGCTTCTGAACCTGATGTCATAACATAAAAACTTTCATCAGCAATGTCAAGTTATTATTAGGGACCTAAAGTTTATTTTACCCTATTTATAAGATAAAATCTTTTTCCAAAGAAAGTTACCCCAACTAAATTCTTGTGTAGTGTTTTGAATTCATCATCAGATATATCCTTCAGAATATGCTTCAGCTGGTACACATCTTTCTCCTTAAGTATGACAGCAAATTTTCGCCAATCAAGAACGTTATTGAATGGCAAGTCATAGTAGTTGGACAATATTACTGCAAAAGATAAGTCAAATCAAAACAATAAAAAATGACTATTATAAAATTTTAAAACAAATGAGAACAGGGCTGTTTATAATTGACAACTGAAGCATTTGAAATCAGTCCAGATGGTGCATACAACTTCAACTAATCTAATAGTACCACAGCAACACAGGTGAATAACTTGTGTAAATGGTATTTCATGCTAACTACAGTGGTATTAAGATTGATAAACATATATTTAGAGAATCAAAAAGCAAAGAAGCAGTATAAGGTACGAAAGAAAACTAATATTCGTGCACACTATTAATCACACTTGTTATAGAAATGTATTTCAGAACCTGAATGCTGATGTGAATTATGAACGAGCATATTAAACCTATCTTTAAATATTGTACCAAGAAATAACAATTGATTGCAAGTTGCGAGACTTACCAGGAACACATCCATAATGAATTGAATCAGCTATGCGAGCACTATTGACCTGAGAACCACCAGGGCATATACAGAATTTAGTCCTGTAAAACCTCTTTTGATACACCAGCTCTCCAGTGGCTCTACTTATTCTGTTGTTATTAACAACAAGTTCTGTGTCGTTCTCCCACACACGTGCCAAAATAACTCTGATTTTAGAGTTTCTATGACCTGCCCAAAAACCAAGTATTGTCCTGCAGATAAATGCTTTTGGTTAAGCAAAGAATTTAAGGAAATGCAGTAGCCTGTTCAAATATAATTAATACTAACATTCATTGACTGAAAACTAAAACAGAAAGTCACTCATCTAATTGATATTCCAAAATCTCTGAAAAAAATTAACCTAGTCACACAACAACAATATAGATATTAATATCAAACATGTTAAAGGTTTCAAAAATTGCATTCCTAATTCAGAAGGGATAAAACTGAATTCCTAGGGTTTTTTTTATACAAATGCTGCTGTGGCTGTATCTTTACCTGCATTAACAAAATACCAAGAGACCAAAGCTAAAATTGAAATAGTAAGAAATTTGGGTAGAATGAAGAGAAACAATGACAAAATTCAATTGATTGCAATTGGCAACACAACTGGAATACAATTGAACTCATAATTGACAAGCACCAGAAGTAGATAAAATGAGCTCATAATTGTTGCAAAAACATCTGAGTTACTATCACAAGTGCATATTTGAAATATTTACCTATTTTCTACATCATTCCCACCGGCTGGAAGCGCAAACGGTTGCAGTACCTGAGGAAGGGCAACATCTTTGTGAGGAATGAACCCAACATCGTAACTCGGGGAGCACACAACTCGAATTGCATTCTTCACTAAAAATGCAACTCCTTCAGTAGCCCTCACACCAACATCGTGACAGGTGACAAAGAAATGATCCGCACCCAATGTTCTATTCCAATACGGATACTTAGCTATTAATCCCTCCAGATAGTTCTGAACAATTATAGTCATATTCTCATAGGATGTGCCCTGAAAAAAAACAATGAAAGCATCAAATAACACTGCATAAAGAACCCAATAGTATGAAGAAGGAACTAACCAATTAAAGCAACTAAAATTGTCATTCACTTACAAATTTAATATATAATAAATCTTACGAGGCTAGATTGAACATTAAGCAGGTAACAGATCCCAAGAAACAAGAATGAGCAGATAAAAAACTAATCTGCTGATGTGCACAAAAGAGATTAAACACAATATGATGTCATGTCATGAGCAAAAGAAGCCAGCCTCGTAAGGAAAATAAATTATTATCTCTAATTTATAGAACTAAATCAGACAAAAGCAGAACTAGTGAAGATAATCAGTTACCCAAAGCAGAATAAGCAATGATTTGTCACACTGAATTTCGAAATCTCTATCTTCTAAGTTCTAACCATAGGATTCACCATCAGCACCCAATCTATAGCAATTGCATCAGAACTGCATAACTTATTTAAAATCAACACTTTTCCTGAATAGCATCACATTGTCAGTGATTGCATATAAAATGCCATTTGCAAATGAGAAGATGCACCCTAATAAGTTCAGAATTTGAAGACTTAACTTTTCATCAATACCTTGTTTCTATTGAAAATCGTTTGAGTAGTAGTGATCATTATTCAAATAGATTTAAATTGAAAATGATTTCTCCACACAAACTCGAACTTTGATTGGCCTAGGCTTCTAAGCAAGCAAATTATGAGCACTATAAAGTAATTTGTCACAATTGATAAAAAAAAGGAGCAATTTCAACTTAAGAAAAAGCAGAAACAAATCGATATATATATTATTAATACCTCAAGTTTAAGTAAGAAAACAATTACCTTGCCTCGCATCTTGTGGCAGGAGATGGGTATAAAGAAGAGGTGAGCTTCACTAGGGTCCTCCGTTCGAAAGCGACTCTCTCTGATATTCTGGAAAAAGTAACCTTCGCTAGCGTATTTTCCAGTCAATTTCCTGGGCGTTTGATAAAATGTATCGGGATCTCCATCCGGATATATATAGACCTTGAAGTTCCTCTCCATTTCTTCATAATTTAATTTGAAAATCTTTGGCGAGTGGTAAAGATCCAGCATCAAACCATCAGTTGGTTCATCTCTCTCTTTTGTCTTTTTAGGAGTGGAGATCACAGAAGAGTCGTCAAATGTTTCCTCTTTCTCTCTCGATCGTAGAGATGGCTGACCTTCAGCAGAGCTGGAGAAGTCAGGACGATCCTCAAATGTTAACTTCACCGACTCTCTCTGTGTAAGAGGCTGATCTACAACGGATCGAGAGAGCAAAGGCGTAGTAAAGGAAGAGGTAAACGAAGAAGAAGACGACTGAAGGGAGTTAAGGGAGAGATAAGTGAAAGAGATAAGAGTTATTATTGCGAAAGCGAGGAGAGAGCCTTTAAGAGTAGGCATATTTGACCATGCTTGTTGTTGAAGCTTGCCGGCTGTCATCGACGGGTCAGCGGGAGATTGATTACCGGAGATAATGCCGATTAGAAGAATTGAGTACTCAGTGTCCACTGTAACGCTGCTGTACATTAAAAAGAGAAACGCATATCACTATTCCAAATCAATTTCTCCACATCCACTTATTTAATTCTACAGTGCTTTTACTTCTTACCGTTAGAAATTTCATACAATCTAAGTAAATATAATACAAGCATTAAACTTCTGTGAATATTGTGTAATAACAAAAACTTGAATCAAATCTCGTAATCACATAAATTAATAAAAGCCACATTCACAAAAATAGAATAACGGAAATCAAATACCTTCGATGCGTCAGATCGTTGTTGCCTTCGTCGGAGACTTGAGAGACCTCAGACGGGAGAGAGGTTGGTTGCAGATTGAGGACACCAACGATTTCGATGCTTTCGTCGGAGACTGAGCGATGGCGAAGAGAAGAAGATGGCAGAAATGAATAGAGAAGATTGATTGAAAGAAAGGGATTTTCCAAAAAAAAAAAAAAGAGGACTGAAGAAAGGAAAATGGAGCGAGGAAGTGAGGAGGCGACGAATTAGAAAGGTTTTTACTTTTTACTGTTTACATTATAATCTGTTACAGTTTGTTTAAAATATGTATACACTACGTTTAAAAAATAAACACCAGAAAATTTTAACTCTCTGCATAATTTTATGGTGGCCAATTGAAGTTGGCATTTCGATGCGTCCATGCAAATAATCAACTTCAACAGCGAGTTTAGAATTTACAGACGCAAAATCTAGAACAAATTGTTGCTTACTACACCATCTACAGTGGCAAGAATTTGTGAGATCAAGAAATCGAAATCAAAATTGAAATTTATGATTTATTAAATGAAATAAAAAAAAGAAAAATGAGTTTCAAACTTAACAGAAGGATAGGAATCACAAATTGGATACCTAATTTCAAGTGCATGAAACATTCTGAATTCTCCGAAATTTAAAAATATCTTTCAAACTCAATATTTTTCTTTTGATAAATGATTGGAATTTGAAATTCCATAAACCTTAAGAATAGATTCAGCTGTCCATACATTTGAATGGACCTGGCAGCTCAAAGATTTATAATTCAAGACTATTATCAAATGATAGATTCAAAGTCATATTTTAACAAAATTAAGCATTACAGAATGGCTTATCCTACAAAATTTTGGCTAGAGCCAAGCAACTAATAACTCCTCTACTCTCTAAAATTAAGCAAATTTGACACTGAAAAAGAAATTAAAAGCATTAAAGAGTTGTTTGATTTTGAGGCTGCAACATGTACAAGAAAATGCCACCAGCTACAGCAACATTGAGAGACTCATAGTTTTTTGCCATCGGTATGCTTACAAGCTCACATTCTCGTAGGGACTTCTCTGAAAGGCCTCGTCCTTCACTGCCCAAAACCAAGCACAATGGAACATCAGCTAAGGAATCTGCAAGCTCTTGTGATAACTCTGAAACTGGTTTCGATTCATCATCACTTACTGGGTGGCCGGCCAGCATTTTCATTTGGAATTCGTCTCTGAGAGCTTCAAGATGATGCCAACTGCCTGAAACTATAGGGACCTGAAAGGAGGCTCCTCGACTAGCTTTGAGTGCTTTGTCATTGAATGGATCACAACAGCCAGGAAGTATAAAAATACCACCCTGTTAGCCATCAACCATACAATTAGATCTTATCTTTCAAGTTACTTATTGGTAATAACAACTAAAGTAGACACTCAACCCAAGGAGTATATCTGTTAATTTTAAAATCAAAAGGCAAATTTTGATAAGAGGGCATTGAATATGATGCTAATTACATGAATGCTAGGATACCAGTAGATTAAGTATTGGAAAAATCATATCAACCGTAGAATTAGATATTCTATAAATGGAGGCTATAGCCTTGAAATGATCCATATGCCAACCCAAATATATTGGAAATAATGATCAATTGGATTGAGGATCATACTATCAGGCTCATTAAGATGAAAACTCACTTTAACACTTGTTGCAAATCTTAATCCAGTTGGATTATCATTAGTGACAAAGGGATTTATGACTTACAAAGTTTTTTAACACATATAACTGGAAGCTCTGAATAGCATGTACAAAACAATTAATAAGAAAAAGAAACTGTAATTGTTATGTCTCACTTACCCATCTAAATGCTACAGCTGATCTTATTAATGTACCAAGGTTACCTGGATCCTGCAGTGAAAAAAACTCAGTCAATGATACATTGTCTACATCATCCCTCACAATAATGAAGGCAGTTGGAATAAGAAAATCCCTAAAACTACATAGCATTTTGTGACTCGATCATTAGATAAAGAAGCTAGAATGAGAAAGTAATTATGTCAGGAGCTTCAAGTTTTCAACTGATTACAGTTTATATAACAAGTAGTTTCATTCAACACTTCAAGCGTTATATTCACTAGAGCTTAATTATAGATGGTTTAATGTCTGATGAATTACGAAAGCACTTAGGAAATTGAGTTTTCAAACTTCTGTAGTAAAATAGGAAGAATTAAGAAGGAAAACTTAGCTCTAGTAATGGTTGCTTTCCCTGATTTGGTAGATAAACTATGGAAATAGATTGAACCCAAGATTTTTGGAAAGAAGTAACTGTACAGAATATTCTGAATGCTCAGGCTTTGACCAAAATATCAAGTGATATCGCTCTATAAGTAAACTGTCAACTTAGTGCATTATTGTTGTTCATCACTAACTGGCTATGCAGTCTGGACTTAGGGCAATGGCTGTATGCATATGCATGTCTAATATGGTTCTGTTCAATTTTATATTTTAGAATTATTCCTTAACTTTTAGGCCCATACCAGCCAAAGAAAAAAAAAAAAAAAAAAAAAACACACACACACACACACATATATAAATAAACAAGGCAATCCATGTGAATTAGTATAACCTGAATCCCCTCAAGAACTAGAATCCGATGAGGAAGTGGGAACCATTTATGACAATTCACATCTTTTTGATGATGATCTAGAACAAAGTAGCTGGTGGGAAACTTCATTAAGGCAATTGCTTCAATAGATTCAGTAGATTGCAATTGGGAAAGCCTTTTCATCACTGAAGCACTTGCGCGCAAAGTGTGAGTGGAAGAATTGTCCAGTCCTTCAGGAACCTTAGCCTTATCAAGAAGAATTAGACACTCTGTTTCAACAGTCCTTTCTTCCAATGACTTTTGAAATTTATGTATCTCCCTGTACAAGCACATTTCGCATAAGGATTAAGGAGCCGTTTATAATCACCACAAACTGAGCAACAATGGGTGACAATAAGCAAAATTGCAGAGCATAAACAACTGCATTTAAATAATTACTAATGCTAAGGTTAGAGCTTGTATGGTAAAACTGAAAATTTATTTAGAATTCTACATTACAACTTTATGGAATTGAATTTGATTGAACAAATTTTACCAGGATTCACATAATTTGTAAATGAACTGTAAACTCGAGACCTTAAAAGCTGCTAAATCTAATGAATTCTAGATATAACCAAGTAAGTACAAATTCAAAAAGAATTATGTAGTTAATCCAAACATAAAAATTCATTTACAAAATGGAAGGCTTCAATGAATTCATACGTAACAATCCAAACACTACATAAAGGCTCCAAAAGATACAAATATTGAAGTTAAAAAAAAATAATCACAAATGAAAAGCACAAGTAACCTGATAGGGGTAGCACCAACGACAAGAGCAGAACGATGAAAATGGCGATAAGACGAACTCTTGTGGAGCTTGACACAGTGTTTGACAAATGGGTTTGAAGTACTCGTTATGGATTTGACATGGGCCGGTAAGGGAAACTTCGCCTCTGCTGAATTATCAAAATTCCCATTCCCATCACTATCGCAGTAACGATATGTAGAGACTTTATTAATTGTTTGGGTCTGAAATTGAGACGAATTTGGCGAAGCAATAGATAGCCGAGACTTTGAATTTGAAAAGTAGAGAGGTGGAAGAGGAACTGGTGGCAGCGGCACGAATGAACTCTGCATTTCGGTTCTTTCTGCCTCTAAAGTTCAAGTTTCTCTCATATTAGAGTTTCCACTTCGAGCTGCTGGAGCTGCAGTGTATGATCGTTTTATTCTGTGTAGTGTAGCAAGGCTAATTTTGGATTTAGCCTATAGTTTGGATCATTAATTGAAATTTGTTAACAAGATTCAAAATATCGAAATTGAGAGAGGACTCTGTTTTTGTTCTTAAAAATGAAAACAAAAACTTGATATTGTTGAGCTTCATCAAAGTCTCTAACCCTTCAAAATTTATTTTACTAATTATATTCACATGGCGAAAAGAATTTACGGAAGGAAAAAAAACAATTTCTTTTATTATTTTGAGATGCCTGCCTACAAAGCTCCTAGAAGAATGAACATTTGTTAGCATCCTAAATTCTCTGAGATGTTGGCAAAGTCATAGAAGTTCCTGTGTGGGAAGATCATCCACTGCCATTATTGGGTTTTCTGTATACATCCTTTGAGATGTTAGAGGCATATATAGCCTCTCTGTTGGTGATATACCACTATTCCTCTGAACTACTGTTGGCACTGGAGGCATAGCATCTACCCGTTGAGAAGCTGGAAAAATGTCATTCGTCCCTTGAGATGTTCCCATAACATAAATCCTCCCAGAAGCTGCATCTGAAGCAATATCAGACCTCAGAGATGTTGAATCTATATGATTATTCCTATAACCTATAGGAGGCATGCATCTCCTCTCAGAAGTCGGAAAGATAGCATCTGTCCTTTGAAACGTTTGACCCACAGTGTCATTCAAGTGAGAAGTTGCAATCATGTCATAGAACCTCTCGGAAGCTGGATGTGCAGTACATTCAATCCTCTGAGTCATGTTATTCCTACGGGATATCGGACCCATATTTTCACTCTTGTGAGACGCTGAGGCAAAAAGACACTCGGAGGATAAGGCCATGGCAGCATCGGTCTTACAAGAAGGACCAACATTGCCATTTCTTTGAGACGTATGGATGTACATTCTTTGAGAAGTCGAAGACATGCTTTCAGTCTGAGATGCTAGGGCTGGATGTTTAACCCACCTGGATGTTTGAGGTGTATACAAACTTTCAGATGTTTGAGGTATCATTAAAGACATTTCTTGACTTGATGAGCTCCTCTCTGTTTGAGTAGATATACCAAGTGATCTCTCCCTGTCTAATAAATCCTGCTCAACTGTAATAGGCAAGACCATAGACACTCCCCGGCCATGTAAATCATTGTCAGCTATTTGAGGCGTAGATGATACCCCTGAGTTTGATAAATCCTCTTGCAGGAGCTCTTCACACTTTGGTGAATCTCCCTCTGATGCTATTGATATATCTGGGGACAGTGGTTGGTTAGGTGAATCTCTCTCATGAGGAGCCACTGAAGAAATTTCTCGGGTTGCCTCTGGATGAAACAGTTGCATGGACAATGACACTCCTAGGCTAGGCAAACCCCTCCATTGTTGTGCCACTGTTTTAATCTGGGTGTAAAATTGCACACTTGCCTTTCCTGCAAGTCAGAAACATATGAAATGAGAGACAAAGAGAAGACAAAAAATGGTTTGGAAAAAACCATTGTGAGCTGTCAAATGCAGTAGGGTTACAAACTTTGAAGACATCATACCACAGAAACTGAGATCACTGGCAAAAGATGCCTTTGGTTCATTGGATTTGGATATGGGCACTGGCACTGCAACATTGACTCCAACCTGTCATAGTCATTTCAGGTCACAGATTCATTATGCAATTCTCATTTACAGACAAGAAAGATGGTCATAGTTGGACATCTGGTTTGCTATTCCTAAGCTCTCTGTGCACTGAATTCGACTCTGCAGCCCTTCAATTGACTGATCAACCACCACAAAATTCCACAAAATATAAGCGCAATAATTAACATAACATGATCAAATTTAGTGATCAATATTTAATATCGCTTTCCCACAAAAGAGGGAAAAAAAGGCATTTTCTATCTTGAATGGTGTAAACTAACATAGGTTTGCTTGCCAATAAGAATGTTCACCCACATATTTTCTGCCTAAGGGACAAATAATCAGGAGATATAAAACAGTGAAAACTGGAAAAGTCAAACACTTCTGAACTAGTTGGATCCCTATGTTCCAGAAGGAGAGAAATGTCGTACCAGCACAGCATCAATATCATTCTGGAACTTTCTTGCAGCAACCCCAGACGATGTAAATATGGATGCGCCATTTTTGTACCTGCCAAAGGAGGTCAGAAGAATAGAAATTTAGATGGTAATTTGATTATCATTGAGGTTTTTTTTTCTTTTTGAGAATAGATTATCATTGAGTTGAGTTAACATGCAAGTAGCCATTTTATCAGATTATACATAAAACACATCATCCGACACTAATTTTTTCAACATTTGACTACATTCTGGAAACTTGCAATTCAATAGGATAACACAGTTGCTCAGTAAAAAATTTTATGATATTTCTTGATGGAATAGGTTTAAAAAAATATTACCTGAGTAAACATACAATTACACTCCAATAAGAACTAAGAAAGGTGGGAAGGAGCAAACAATTAAAAGTTACCATGAGACCCAAAATTCTCATGCATATTATAACTCTCAATAGAAGTTAAAAATATGCTCAAGTAACTGCCAGATTCAGTACCTGTTTCTATTCACGATGGTTATGGCCTCTTCTAGGCTGTCAGCCTGATAGTGAAAAAGTAAAGATAATGTCAACCACTCTACAACTAATTCATTTAACATTCACATTAGAAAATTACAATACTAATTAAAGGGTACCTGCATGCAAAGTAGAACTGGGCCAAAAATCTCTTCCTGCTCAACACAAACATTGCTGTCAAAAGGCAAGTTCTTTGGTTCAACTTTTCTTCAATTGAGAATCATAATTGGCAAACCCATCTATCCATATGCATAACAGAGTTGTAAGAATAGAATCATACCCTGTAACAATCCATGTTGACTGTCACATCACACAAGATTGTAGGACCAACAAAACTTCCTTTCTCATACCCTGGAACCTACAAAATGAAACTTGACATAAGCTTCATTCATTAAACAATTAGGAGAACAAAGTCCCTAATAATAGCATAAAAGACTCTCAAATGTTCAGTGAACCAGCATCACCAATTAAATACAATACCTACTTAAAGGTCATACAAATATTAACATAAAGATCGAAATATCTCTTTGCAGAATAATTGAAAGGAATATAATTATTAAAAGACTCCAAAGAGAGTCATGAACAAAGTAAAATAAAACCTTGTACACTTGGGAAAAGGACTTTCAATGATAAGTGTATGTGTTTCTGTTCTAGGAATTGGTAAAAAATAGATACCACAATGTTTCTTCCATCAAGAATAAGCCTAGCACCATTGTCAACGCCACTCTGAACTAATCTGCTTATGCGATCCTTTACCTATGGAATTAGCAATCAGAAATTGCCGCATTCAGGGTGAAACATAAGTTGTGCATAACTGAGTTAATCAAGCAAAAAGGAGGATTCAATGGTACTATATATTATTAGCATTAGTCTTCTGCATTTGTTTCCTTTCTATAAAAATAAAAATTTACATTATGAGAGAGAAAGTAGAATACAATATAGGATTTACAAAAGTAGCTCACACTAACACTCTTTATATTGTGCACGTTCAAAGCTTTACCTCTTTGCTAATTACTGGACCAATGTCTGCACAAGGATTAGTGCCTGAATTCACTTTAAGAGCACTGGCACGCTCCACAAGCTCATCTTCCCTGGATATATCAGATAAAACATTCTAGTTGATGCTGTATATTAATGTGGTTAGAAGCAAGAAAGTTACATTAATTTGGACCAAATTGGACCAGGCCACTACACCATCTAATAGACCAAAATTGCTGAATTCGCCATGAATCTCCCCCTCCCCTTCTCTCTTCCCAACCCAAACGTTTTCTCCAGTTCTATCAGCAATGCTCATCACTTCTCCTAGAACAGTGAAGCAAGACTTTTTGATGTTTTTGCTGGATAGCATTCTCCAGCACTGACTCAGTCTTTAGAGATGATAGATATAAAGATAGCTAGCTCATGAAAATCAATGCATGTTTCTGTTATCTGGATGAACCAACCTCAAATGTCTGGACAAATGCTTGAGTATTGCTAGTTATATCTAAGAAATCTTTACTAACCCTGGGCACAAAGATTATTAGCATATAGAGGTAAATTGAGAACTGTTTAAAATAATGAAAAAGGTGATATTCCTGAACAATCTTTTAGTTTGGGAAGAAAGGCAGACTTATCCAGTTAATATCTTCTATAAAGCAGGAGAAAAGAGGGAAAAAACCACCCTGAAAACACCATTCTACCTTCATTTTGTTCTCTTGCATTTTCTAGCCCTCAATATCTCCATATAATATGTATTTTGTCCTGTTTCCAAAGAAAGCACTCCAATCGACAAATTTAATCAAATTTGAGCATACAGAAAATCAATGGGAAATCACCACGGAAGGGTGTTTGTTGAATAAAAAGGTGTAGAAAGACTCTAAACACTAGGGATAATGTATCTCTTTTCCATGACAACATGACTTGCAAATCCCAATCCTTGCAATTTACTTAAATCAGCATGAGGCAGATCGGCTAAGAAGATCACTCTTCAAGCAAATAAGTTACCATACCATGCCCTTGATCCTCCGACAAAAACAGCAGTACTCAATGACATGCCCCGTTGCCCTGCAGCACCAAAACCAGCAGCAACCAAGGCGTTCAAAGTATCATCCATGCTTGCATCAGGCATTACAATTGCGTGATTTTTTCCTCCTATATTGGACTAAGGAATTAACAGAACAATTAGTTAAACAGGAAAAGATTTCAGAGGACCTAGGATATCCAACTACATATTAAATAATTCAAGTGTGTGCATGAGAGAGAGGGGAGAGAAAGTTCTATATATAGTGAATGAGAGGGTTAACCTGAACTCGTTTGCCTCTTGTAGCTGCCCTAGCATGTATTTGCATCCCAGCCTTGAAATAGATGAACAAACATTCCCAAAGGAAAAGGTGAGTTGTCAAATAAGTAAAATACATATGCAATTGCATCACTCAGTCTGATAAACAGTTGTAACCTTTCTTTCAGGATAATTCCACTGAATGAAAGAAAACAGATAATATTCTATTTTCTACAACAGAATATCAGTAAAAAGAATGCAAGACCAGATGAACATATTGAGAACCTCTACATTTATATCATGGAATTAGGCCTGTTCAAATTCAGGTGAACCCGCATAAACAGAACATTCGGGTGAATAAGAAGAAAAATAAATTGGTTGCTAACTCAGTTTTTTGTCTTATCGGGCTGAACCCAAGTAAAATTCACAATATATCGGGTTAAACAAAGTAGAAAGCAGTTAACCTGCAATTACAGATCTGCATCTCTATTTTCTTTCCTCAATAGTCAATACTCAATCATCTCCAACAAAAATAGTGAGACTTCACCTAAGTCGGTTCCAACTCAGTTAACTCCATCTACTTCATTAAAAGCTGATTGTAGTGTTTCTCAAAGCATTTGGTCTTTCTAATTATAATACTACTCACCCAAAAGTTATTTTTCAACTTTTGTTGCTTGTCCCATGGATGAGGCTAAGCTTGAAGATTACCCTTCTGAGCTTATTCAGATTAGTAATGGTAATATTAATATGCTTAATCGATAACAGATCTACTTAATCTTTGAGAATTTGGATGTGAATCCATGGAAGGTTCTTATAATTATAGCAGTATATATTTCAGTTCAACGGAGGATATTTGTTTTTTCTGAAAGTTTGAAGGAGGAGATGATACTTCATATATATATATAAACAATAATTGAAAGATTATTATCAAATTGATTAATGGCATTTGATTGTGTTGAACAAGTATGATATTTGTGCTTTGG
The DNA here is from genome assembly GCA_948099555.1 of Croton setiger. Lineage (NCBI taxonomy): Eukaryota > Viridiplantae > Streptophyta > Magnoliopsida > Malpighiales > Euphorbiaceae > Croton > Croton setiger. The sequence goes on from CANUEY010136680.1 coordinate 177,570, forward strand.
AACTCAAAATTTGCAGCCAAATTTGAGGAGATAAGTGAATGCAGTGGGTTTTGATAAGAATCCGATGAACCCACAATAAACAAACCAAACCACCATAAAGATAGTGAGCATGTTACAATTGGTTTGGGTTGGATTTCAATATTAAAGTTTTATCTGAAAAAATAGTATAATGCGACGTTAAAACAACCCAACCTGAAATTGAACAGGCCTTGATGGAATTATGAATTGCCTACATATAAAGCAGTAAATAGTAAAATCTGAAACTTACATTATCTGAACCAACGAATGATAAAGCCTTTATATCATCATCATCACAAATGTAAGTAACAATATCCTGCACAAATTTATTTAAATTGATAAGTTAATGAATTGCAATGAAAATTAAAAATGTCAAAATAAGAATCTCCCAGAATCTATATCATCCAAACAGTGTCTGGCTCAGTCCATTTTTGAACCTTTTCCAACTAGGTTATATCAAAGCTAATTCGGAAAGACCACCAAAATAACAACCCTCAGAATTAAATATGACATTCCATTAATAGTACTCTAAAATTCACTGTGATCAAGTGATTTGCAAATGATAAAAGAAAGAACGGCTTAAGGATCCCAAGAAAAATGCTTACACTGGTTCCATGAACAACATTTAATACACCATCAGGCAAACCAGCCTCCATAGCCAATGCTGCAAGTATCATTGAAGTCCCTGACAGCATGGAGTTAAAGATATTACCAATCATATTCACAACCGAACAGTTAAAGGAAACACAAATCATAAATAGTCATATGCAACTACATATCTTCATAAATTCTCAGAAAAGGATACAGAAAATTGTTCTCTCCAATGAACTTCAGAGACAGGAATATAGGTTTGAAACACATAAAAAAAAAAAAAAGAATGGAGGGTATGCAATCATCCTCTTTCTCTTGGCTGCTGAAAGATATGTAATGAACAAGTTTTTGTGCATCCTTCATGAATATGTTGAGAAGCACATTAGTTGTGAATGATGTCTTCAACAATGGGCCCAAAAATTTCTCAATTTTTAATCTGTTATGCAGCATGGGAAAACTTAATGCAGGTTTTATACATTAAACTATTGAGTAATTTTCCAATAATGAATCATGTTTGTAGTTTGAAAATCTATTTGGTTTTGGATACATGTGCTACTACCACTAATAATGTTCTGGCAAATGTCTTTATGGTTATAAATTCTGCAAACATAATAAGCAATGAAAATATTCCTGATCATGATTTCAAAAAATCATGCACTGCAAGTTTGACTGGTCTAGCCCCTTAGTCTAAAAGGAAAATTTACATACGTAGAGAATCCATGGAGTAACCATTCCTCTTTTGATGCAACCCAGATATGTGCTCACACATCCAAAGGTAACCACACTCCCATAATAGAAACTGAATTCCAAGTTACAAGCTTCGCATTGCAACCTGAATATACACTTTCACATCCAATAGTGACAACGAACCCATAATAGAAACTAAATTCCAAGTTACAAGCTTCATGTATAAATGAGTTTACTTATCAGTGATTCATTCAATCCAAAAAAGCTTGCTATTTCCAAGAATTCAATTTCTAACATATGCATCACAAGAGGATAATATATTTGCTCAAGAGGGATAACTAAACCTGGGCTTTTTTCACATGGCTTAAGCACAAAGGTATTTCCACATGTGACTGCAATAGGGAACATCTGCAAAAAATGAGGAATAATTAAACAGCAAAACCTTCTCTCTCCTTGATTTACTATATAATGTGCTAAAGGAACAACATAACACTCAAATTCCATACTTTGACTAACAAAAGGAAACAGAACAGAGAGAGACTAGATTAAATAAAATTGACAATGAATGATCCATTCAGCTGCTGAGGACTCCTACCAAGAACATATAAAAGGGTTTAAAATCTTAGAGGCAACATCTTTCACTATATAGAATCTAGAAAGAAAAATGGAAGATATGGACAAAAACAATTACCAAAGAAAAGACTAAAAGTCGCGGCACATACCCACAAGGGAATCATCGCTGGAAAGTTAAAAGGACATATCCCAGCACAAACTCCAAGTGGTTCTCTAATACAGTACGCATCAATTCCATTAGATGCATTAGGAACAAATTCCCCAATTTGTAAAGCTGTCATCCCACAAGCATGCTCTACTACCTCTATATAAATAAATAACCAATGAGGCTAATCTCAATATGCAGAGATCATTTTCTCAAAAAAAAAAAGAAAAGAAAAGAAAAGAAAAATGTAGAGATCAGACAGATACGAATATCCTCAAACATATAAGAAACTGAATATAGGCATGCATATTGGTACTACTAAGTACTGACCTAAACCACGAAGTACATCATCCTGGGCAACTTTATGTGTCTTGCCCTGTTCTAAGGTAATATTCATCACAAGCTTATCCTGAAATTAATTTTTAGGCACATCAAAAAAAGTCAAAAAAAACACATCATTGGTTCTCAAAAGTCTTAGGACACAATCATGGTAAACCAACCATATCCCTATGAATAAGCTCCTGTAGTTTGAACATGATTCGTTGACGAGTGGAAATGGGGGTATTTTTCCATGAAGGGAAAGCTTTCTTGGCTGCAATAACTGCATCTTTGAACTCTTCATAAGTGGTTGACGGAACTTGAGAAACAACTTCTTGTGTAGCCTAATTTAAATTAGTTAATAGACAGTTAGTGGAACATAAGAAACCTTCTGGATATATACAAACTATAGGGGAAAAATAACAAAGAAAGAGAGACCACAGTGCAATACATAAATGCAAAATATCCTTTCATGTGTGGAAAAAATTCAGTATCCTCAGCTTACAGGGTTTATCACATCAGTGAGAGTAGACCCTTGCGACTCCACGAATTTCCCACCAACAAAGTTAGGAACTTTCAGCTGCAACTGTTTGGCAAGAAAAGAATTGAGACAAAATACGTTCAATCACTCATTTTAAATGTAGAAAAAAAATCTAGCAATTTAAATGAATTGAACCCTACAGGTTGGTTGTTTTGTTTTAATGACCCTCCAGTAGTAGCAGTATATGTGTTTACAGGAACAGACCTGTTAGGTCTCCATGACTTTATACTTTTCTCTGCAAAAAGTTTTTTAAAAATAATAGAAATAAAAAATCTTCACAGTTACCAAACTAGCATTTCATATAAATTGCTTTTGCATTAGTTTTGGTGTCTAACCTACTACATTTCCTTGACGGATCTTAGCTTTGATGTTATACAAATGCCTTGGAGTTGACTGCAATTCTGGATTGCTCTGTTTAAGAGCTTTAAGCACTTGTCTTGGTTTGATACCAGCTTCAGTCATCGTTTTAATTTGTCTAACTTCCTCTTCAGAGAACCGACGACTATAAGGATGCTCTGACATGTCTTTCAAAGGTTCATGATTATGATCTCCATTTTTAACAGTAAGCACCCAAACATCATCTTCCTTCTTCCCAATTGCTTCAAAGGGACAATTTATAAGACGCGAACAAGCTTTCCTTTTTCTTTGACTTTCTTCAATCTTTCTCCTGTTCCTATAGACACCACCTCTATCGCAACCAAGAATCACTCTCCTGTCCTTCCTAGACTTTTTAATTGTTACCACATAACCTTGATTAGCCCCAAAATCACGGACATATTTGATTAGCTCTTCACGGTCTTGAAATGTCCCTGGTTCCGGAGGAAGCATTTTGTACTGACTCATACACTCCATTTGAGCTTCTGTTTCCATTTTCTACTGCTAGATGATTTTGAAGTTAGATAAAATATGAGACGGAGAAATTAGCGCTGAAAATGAAATTCCTTGTTTGCTTTCTTCAATCGCATATAAAGAGCGCCAATTATACTTCTGCATACACCATCTTCTTCTGGTGCACTAATTAGGAAAATTCGACGAAAGCCTTTGCCCTGTTTCTCCCAATTGAATAAATAAAAAACAGCATGGCTGCTCCAGAAAACACACGAGCGGAGAACAGTACTAGTGACCGATGATTGAGGAACGACGACAGTAAGCAGGATTAGGGTTTTGATTGCTTTGTCGTTAGCAGCAGAAAGCAAAAGTAATTTCGACGATGAAGTAGCCTTTGGTAATGGGATTATCATACATTTTGTTTTTAAAAAAGAAAGTAGGTTAATTTTTTTAAGTCATAAATTGAATTTAGCCAGTCGCCAGTAGTCAGTCGCCATGGCGGGTTCGCTCACAGTCACAGCCGAACGAGGGTTTGTGTTGTGAAGGGCTGCATAAGGACTGGAGCTACAGTTCGTTAATCAAGTGCCAAAAAAAAAAAAAAAAAAAAAAAGAGTGATGATAAAAAAATTCAATAATTTATTAAATATTATACTAGATCCGTCCCCTTTTAACAGGTCTTTTACTGTTTTCATGCTTTTTGTTTTCATATTTTCGTTTCCCAAATGTCCCCAAAACTAAAAGAGAGAAAGTGTACTCTGCAGAGTCTGTCTGCACGTTTTGGCAAATGATCTAGGGCTTGGTTTGGGAAAGTATAGATATGGCCGGGTTGGTCCGCTGGGTCCGCCTAGCTCGAGCCGTGGAAAAACTAGCTCGGTACGTCTCTGGACCGGAATCGTTCGGTCGGCAGTCCGGTTCAGATTCAATGAAATTTCGAACCGTAACCTTTATAAATAATGAATCGTTCTCTAACCGCCAGTTAACCTGTCTGTCGGCGAATCGCTGGTTAACGGGCAATTCAGAGGTAGGAAGGATTCCCTTCAACTGGCCTAATTTTTTTTTCTGCAAAAATGAAAACAAGTTCAAACTTTATTTTAAGATTAGGGAAAATTTGAAAATTTTTATTACCCAAAAGCGAAAAGCAATTTTCCCACCAAACAAAATTTTCAGAAACATTTTAAAATGATTATTTTCAAATTTGAAAAGGTTTTGAACTTATAAAACGGTGCAAAGAAAATTTAAACACATTTATTCTATCATAGAAAATGGATGTGGAGAACTTGAAAATGGTGCAATCCAAAAAGTAAGTTAACAAAAGGAAGCATATTTCATTGACAACTACAAATTTAGTTCAAGTATTTGTAATCTAAAAATCGAGGGAAGGTTGTAGGATCCATGAAATAATTTCAAAAGTTGCAACTAAATTCTCCTTATCTAGGATATCTTATTTTAAGATCATGGCAAGGGGAAAAATGGTGATGAAAATTCACCACCCAAAGTTGAAACCCGAGGAAGACAAAGGAGACATGTAGACAAAGTTACACTAAAGGTCTTTCCTCTATCTAAATGGCAATCAATTAGATATAGTTGTTGAGTTTGGTGCATCTCTAGCAATAGTTAGGAAGTTAATTAAAAGAGAAGAAATTAAGGCTCATTCTAGCATCTATTTAAGGAAAAAACAAAATAGCTAGAGTGAATTTCTTCCTTGCAATACTTGAAAGCCTAGTGAGTGACTTAGTCCTTTAGAGAAATGTTTGAGGTTCCCTTATATAAGGGAGTTTTGTAGGTAAAATCCAAAAATTCTCGCATCTAATAGGATTTAGCGAGAGGATTCCTAAAGTATCAGAGTCCCAGGATTTTAAGTGTAAAGGTCGACCAACCTAGGCTTAAGACTATCAAGGTCAACTTGCACATAGCCAACTTCCGCTTTTATTTCATGGCAATGAGCGACCCTCTCCCTAGGATAGGACCCAAGGAAGGTCGGCTCCCAATGGTGGTTTATAGATGTCTCCTCCACAAATCCAAGTCATTAAATGTCTTGGCCTAGTCAACAAATCTCCAAGGTTGGTTAGAAGTCACAAGTCGCCGACCTTTTGTCGACCTTTTGTCTTTCAGGAAGCAGAAGTGGCGAAAAAAAATTGTATACCGATTACACAAGCGCATTTTTAGCGTGTTGATTCGGTACCCTCGGTCTATTACATTGCTACCCCACATCCTCTGTTGTCGACTATAGCGGAGCGAAAAACGAGTTTTATTGTTCGTTTTCAACTACGGTCAAATTCTTGCCCAATTTTGAATTTTTCTTTTTCAAAAAGTTGTAATAAAACATTTTTTGCGTATTGCCGAACTAGTCAGTCTTAAAAAATTTGAGTCGCCACCCTTCAGGAACCATTTTTAGTTTTTAAGAAAACTAATCCAATTTTAATAAAAAGTTGACTCCAACAAGGTCTGGAACTAGATGATCTAGGTAAGAGAGTTGGATATGTTAGATGAAATTTTATTTTGACTAATGCTCGGATTTATAGACCTCTAAAAAATCATTTTGTTTTCCAAAATTTAAAGTTAAGATTTTATTGAAAAAGTCAATTTCATTATCAAGCTAATGATGTCTTTAATTCGGTGATTTAAGTAGTTTGCGCAATCACAATGTAGAAAACGGTATAGTGCGAAAAAGTAAATTACGGAAATTTAAAACATTTATGTCCTAAGCTAATTATTCTTTCTCCTTAAGAGAAAATTATTACATTAAGTCCTAATTAATTACATTACCCAAATAAGCTCAAATTAAAACCCCAAAATACCCTATAAACATACAAAATATTATATTTAAAACAAAAATGTAAAATTACAAAAAGATCCTAGGTCTTGGAAATTTACACATTTGTTGCATATATTTTTGGAAATTTCTAAACTAACCCCTAAAGCATGCAATGCTAATAAAACAGTCCACATATATTTTGAAATGGTACCTATAATGCAAAATTACTAAAATAGCACAGAAGGCATACATTACACAAAAGTCCCTAAATCATGCAAAATTACTAAACTGCCCCTACAATTATATTAAATTTTAGATTTGGTCCTTAACATGCAAAATATTAAAACTAAGCCCTAAAAATACTTAAAGTATAAACTAGCACCTAAGCATATTGTTGACGCTCGATTTTTAACCCCAAAATCTAAAAAGAATATATCAAAATATAAAATATATTTATTTCATTTTTAGTTCTAGTTTTTTTTATTTTGAAAAAAATTGAGAAAAGAAAAGAAGAAAAAAATATTAAAAGAAAAAAATGAAAAGAGGAAGAGAAGAAAAATTAAAAGAAGAAGAAAAGAAAAAAAATGATTAAAAAATAAAGAAAGAGTATTTTTGAAAGAAATTAAAAGAAATAAGGAAAAATTGAAAGATAAAATGGGAAGGAATGACATAATTGAAAGAGAAATAAAAGAATAACGGTTAAAAGAAGAAAAAAAAAAGAAAAGAAGGAGAAGAAAAGGAAGAAGGTTTAATTTTGAATCGAACCAGACTGGTTCGCTTTAGATTAATCTGATTTCACTTAAAACATTAACCCAAAACGCGTCTTTTCAGTTGAAACGATGCCGTTGTGAGTTTAAAAAAAAAAAAAAAGAAAAAATAAAGGAAAAAGAAAGAAAACAAGTGAAAGCTTCGATAGTCTTCAAACTGAGGACAGAGGAACAAAGAACTGAAGAACAAAGACAGAAGGCTTGTAGAAGACAATCGTAACAAAACCAGAATGGAAACGATAATAGAGAATTCCTTCAAGCGTAACAGAATAGCTACGTGGAGGAAGGAGGAGAAGTCCAAAAAGTGAAGGGCACGAGGCTATGGGGGGAAGAGCGATTCCAGAAGGGAATTCCAAAGAAAGAGAGTTTGATTTACGAAGAACCAGTAAGCTCCTAGTTTGGATAATTCTCGATCTGTAATTAAAATTGTAGGCTTCCTGGGAATTGGATTTTTCTTTGTAAAACTTTTCTGTTTCTAAGCTGGTACAGAAGTCCCTATTTCGAAATCAATCCGGAATCGGGAATTTTTGTAAAGTGTAGTCTCGATTCAACTGTTTCTAAGCTGGAGTTTATAGTAAGAAAATCAATTCTGTAAAAGAACTCTGAAATCATATAAGATTCTGGAAATTTCAATTGCAATTCAAAGGCTTAATTTGAGGTATTCCTAAATTTCTTCTCCAATTTTTTTAATTTTCTGATTAAGATGTTTGGTATAATCTGGGATCCTGGTTGAATATTTAATCATTTCTATTCTTTGTGTTTGTTCTGTTTTTAGTTTCGATTTCTGGTGTCATGTTTTACTTCTCTGTAGTGTTTAATTTCCATGTTTGGGAACCTGATTGATGAATACTGAGATTTCTATTTGATTTTTGTTCTGATTATGTAGATCTTATTTTATGTGCTTGTTACACTTCAGATTTTGGTTTCTGTTGCATATTGTAATGAATCTGCTTCTGTGTCCCTCCATTTTTTTAGACAGAATTGTATGGTACCTGTTTTTGGCTCTGGTATTGCTTTAAAATCCAGTAATGTTTCCACTGCCTATTTGCAGTTGATGAGAAATGCCTCATGGTTTACACCTCAAATGTTACTGCCTTTCCGCTAGTTTATTGATTATATTGTTGTGTTTGTGTTGTTGATGTGTCCCATTGGTTAGAGTTTTGTTCATTAAATTCTTCTGTTTATGTTATTAAAGGATCCATTCAGTAGCATAATTTGGTCATAGTTGTCCCTGTTCAATAAACTGTTGATGATCATTTATTGCCTGAATATCTGAAGTTTTTGATTTAATGTCCTAGGTGTACTGTATGCTATAGGTATACTCGGTTTATTGAGTCTTTTGTTATGTTCTAAACTAGTTTGCAATCATGAACATATCTCTATTTTGCATTGTATTCCAAATTTAGAAAATGCATTAAATATCTTCTTCTGTCATTGGTTAATATCATCAATTGTTTGGATAGTTTTTGTTTATAATTGAATCCAAGCTTATGTTATTGACTGAGCATATCTTCAAAATTCTGTTGTTGTTTGAAATTGTGCTTCAGGCATTCCTGTTTTGAATCATGATGAAAACAAAAATTTTGTTTTATACAATTGTGGTCTGTCGAATCTGTTTTTCAATGTGGCATTTTACATAAAGGTAGTATAAAAATTGTTCAACAAGATTATACATCGTTAGGGGATGGTTCTTAAATTCTTGCATGTCCAAAGATTAATTCACTAATTTTACTTAATTATGGATTGTGTGGTAGAGCTGGTATGTTTAGGGGCTGTCATGTTAGAAGTGCATTTTGAAATGTTTTGCTGTTTAAAGGGTAGCTTGGTAATTTTCCAAAATTATGGGAACCATTTTTGTAATTATGCATGACTTAGATCTTTTTGGCAATTATAAGTTTATTTATGGATTGTTTTGCTATTTTAAATGATTTTTGAGCTGTCTGATAAATTTTCAATATAGGGACCTTTTTGTAAATTTCTAAAAATTTAGGTACTTTTTGGTAATTTTTGGTTGTATGTTTTAAATGTTTATTTTAATGTTTTTAGGATATTTTGGAAATTAATTTTGGGGATCAAAGGGTAAATTATAATTAATTAGGTTCGTTTTGTAATTATTTTCTTCCAAACGGAGAAAGAATAATTAGGTTAGATATGATTGCTTTATATTTCCGTACTTTAATTTTCCGCATTTTACCGCTTTCGATGTTTGAATTTGTTTTGTAAATGACCGACTATCGCCAATTAGGAACATCGTTAGTTTAAATCATGAAGGCTTTTGAATTAAAACTTAAATTTTGGAAAGAAAAACAAACCAAGAGGCCGGTTTTGCCGAGCGGTGGTTTTAGTAAAAACTCAAACCGTCATATCTCAGCCCTTACTCGAATCTCTAATTTTTCAACCAGTGTCTTCTCAAAAATAAAAACGGAGTCATTTTTCTTAAAATTAAAATTGGTGTTCCGAAATTGGGTGGCGACTCTAAATCATTTTTAAGATCGACTAGTTTCGGCAACGCTCAATCCAAAATTGTTTTGTCACCGATTTTCAGTAAAAATCCAAAATCCCCGAAACAACAACAACAATATCATTACCTACAATTAAGAACTCTGTATCGCATCCTTACACTGGACAAAATGTTGCTACCTCTCAAAAGTTAGTTCTCGTGTGACGCCTAGACGAAGGGGAGTTCACATTTCTCACTTCTTGAAGCAATCATGTAACCAATATATTCACCCAAGGTCTCTCCATAGGCAACCTTAAAAGGATTGACACCTTGAAAACCTAGGGGGCCAAAGGGGTAAAAACCAATGATTGCTTTAGAGTTCTACAAGTGTCATGTTGGTGCTCATAAACGTCCTCACATGGAGGGTAAACCCTTGACCATCTAAGCACTATCGACCTTTCCTTTTTCTGCTTTCTCTGATTAATTGATTATATAGACTAATTATTTTTTCATCTCATTTTGTTATTGCAGATATAAATCTAGATGTACTAAAACGTGCTACTGCCTACCTTAAGGCGAATCCCAAGGGCCACCCCAAGGAAAAGGATGGTAAAAGGAACACGCTTCACATAGCTGACTCTTCTTTTGTGCCCAAGCCCAAGGTTCCTAGACAAACCGGGGCCATGAGTGACAAAGAGAAACGGCCTGGCGATGAGGTCATTAGCAAGAGTCTACAACTATAAAAGGTGAATAAAGTTGATCTAACGAGGGAACCTCCCTCAAAGAAAGGAAAATCGATCCAACCCTCTTCTATTGGAAAGGAGCCAGGGTCGATATATCGTTAGTGTGACCCCACAAAGGGTTAGAAGTCCTCAGGTATCATACCACGTCGACACCATTATCGCCTCTCCTTGAAGATCACCTGCCGAGGCTAGGGGAGACGAAGCTACGCCTAAGATAGAAATTGAGAATAACGGAGTCATATGGACTAGAGCGCTTCCGCTTTCAATGCAGCAAAAATTGCCACTGCCAACTTTTTCAAAAAATACTCCAAGGCAATTATCAGTATCATGGCGAGGCCTCCCTTCTCAGTGCCAATGTGATGTGACATTTTATACAAAAGCTGAAATTTTCGAATGATATGTCCCAAATGAAGAACTAATCTGCCGAGGCTATGGCAGACTACGTGCAAAGGGGCGCCATGCTTGTAAATACTCGTAATTTATATTCATATGTGATCCAAGATGGCAACCTCGAGAGTCGGCATGTTATATTGCTGACTTAACCTTACCTTTTTTCCTTCCAGGGTGTGGTTTTTTCACTTGGCCTCCAACATAGGGTGACTAAACTTGAGAAAGACAAACGAGACCAAGATGACGCCCTTAACAGCTTCTTGGCTGCCTAAAGTAAGCTAGAGGAGGAGAAGGTCCTATTGGTGGAGGAGTTTTGCCACCAAAAAGAAAGAGCCGCTCTAGCAGAGGTCGATATAAAAGCACTTAGGCCATTTCCACAACTAACAATGAAACTTCAACCAGTTTTATACGATTTTGATGATTGAACGGCTAATCTGAGACCACGAATGAAAGTCCAAATGAAGATTAGTCATTTCGGTACCGAGGTTAACATCATTCATCGTCATGTTCTGGTGCCCAAAGATAGAAAAACCATTATTTTTTACATTTTTCGGCAAGTTACAGTGGAGTCGAGAGGAAGTAATAACATATTTGGGATTTACGAATCAAGTTTTCTGATGGTTTATAGTTTATGAGCTTTCGTATTTCGATGGTCGAGAAAAGAGAAATCGTACTATTTTTTGCATTTTCCTGCTTGATATGTTGAATTTCGGAGAAAATAAGATTATATTTGAAATTTACAAATTAGAAATTTGCTGATGGCATATTTTATGAATTTTTGTCACCGTTGAAATTATTTTGCTGATTGGCTCAATCATATCATTAGGTCTAATGTAAAAGATGAAATCATATTACAAAATAGTTCTTAATGTTTACTGTTGAATGTTTATTTACTAATGACTTGTATTAACTTTTATATACAGATATTGACATTTATTACATATTTTTATTTATTCATATTGAGTTTTATTGACTTATGTATATATATTTGAAAATGTAGATGTTTAAATCTTTGATTAACTAAAATTTTTGAAAATGAACTAATTTGAAGCTCACACTTTAAAATATACAAATGGCTAGAGTTTTTGAAAACTACTGCCAGTGGTAGCCATTTTCATATTTTTCTTTTCTTGTTTCATTGTTGTCCTTTTATGTTATATCTTTCTCTTTTGTTTTGTTATTTTTATTTCCAAAGACTTAACTCCCTTTGTTTTGAAATCTTTTTGTTTAATTTGTAGATATGTGTTATTAGTAGTGTTAGTATTTGATGTTCTTACTGTCTTCCATTTGTCTCCAACATGAAGTTCAAGGTCTTGTAGATGAGTTTAACACTGTAATTCTGTAAATGGTTGTCAGCTAGGCATATTCATCTCTTGGCTTACTATTTTATGGAATAATTAAAGAATATCTGAAAAACAATATTCAGATCTAGTAATATGAAGAAGTTTCAAGTGTTTTCTTTCAAATATATTGTTTAGATTTGAATATTGACTAGAAACTTTGTATGAATCTTATATTCTTAGCTATTAACTTCTCTCTTCACTCTCTCTATCTTTTCTCTCTAAGGTTTGCCTCAAGTTTGGTGATTCTGCGGCTACTGCTAGTGCTCGTATCGGTGTAGCCATCGCCATTGTCCAGTTTTCCTTGGTTTCTTTTAATTATGTTGGTTTCCTTTAGTTTTTCTCTTGTGTTTCATGGTTTTTTTGGGCTTTCTATTTTCTTCAGTGTTTAAGTTGATAGATTTACATGTTCTAAAGAAGTTTCTCTTTCTTTAGTGTAGATATATATTTTTAGGGGTTCAATCTAAAACATTCTGCATTTTTCCTTTATGGATCATCAATATGCATAGTAGGCTTGAAGGGAAGAGCCATGGTGGTGCAGGTAGTATACCTTGATAGCCTCATTTTAATGGTGAGATTTCAAGAATATTGTTAGATGATTTTCAAACTTAAAGATAGAAGATTCTCAATGTATTTTATTTTATTTTATTTTAAATCTTGGTCTTTTATGTGTAAAGATTTTTATTTTGTAATTTGAAATTTCTATATTGTACTCATCTATTGTTTAATGGAATATGAATATCTCAATTTAAATATATATATTATGTTCTTTGCTTGAGTTCTTCAAACCTTTGGACTTTAAAATGTTCTATGAAAATCAAAATATCTAGTTAAAAAAAAAAAAAGCTAAAAGTGGGTTATTTGAGATAAAATGTGAAGATGGTGGGCAAACTGAGCTGAAAAGGTCTCAAATGGACGATATTCAAATGTGAGCCAAGTTCAAGGGCCAAATTGAGTACTAAGTAAAATAAAACAAAATGAAAATGAGAGAGTACTAGTGGAATTCCAATCACACCCCTCTCCCATACCGTAACACGCTCTGTTTAAAGAATTTGCATCTCTGCACCCCAGAAAAGGTAAGCAACGGTAATAGCTCTTAACGGTCACCTACAAAATTCAAATTTGAACATTTTCGGACCCAGCAGAAGCATTACACAGTACACACCAAAACGCAAAGAAACCAAATATTGACTCTCTTTGGATCTATTTTCGGACCCTAAACCAATTCTTGCTGCAAGAAACTCCCAATTTTAACTCTAAATATTTTTCCCATTTCCTAGTTTCCACTGAAGTCTTGATCTTTATGGAGAATAGCCAAGCGAACAGTTTCTACCAAGAATCAGAAACCCATTTCCACCCAATATCTAGGGTTTTCGAGTGGGAGAAAGATGTAAAGTCGGACCCTGAAAGCAAAGCTTGTTCCTCTTATGGACATTGGGATTCTTTTGTCGATTCTATGCTTTGTGACTCCAACTCTAGACTTATCCCATCTGGGTTTTGTAGATCCAATTGCACAGGTTTGTACTTTCGTCTCTGTATCATTCTTCTTCTACTGTAAGTTTGCTGTTTTCTGATCGAAGAGGAAATTATAATCAAGGTATCTTTTTGATGTAATTTTATTTATTAATTACGTTCAATATTGTTCCTTGTTTTATGTTCCATTTAGGGATTCTTAGGGCTAACAGCTTACTTTTGTTGTTGTGTGTTTAAAATTCTATCAAGTTTAGTCTTCTTTTATGGAAATATAAAATCATTTAGTGGTTTCTTGAATCAGATGAAATTGTTATGTTTGTAAATGCTGGAGGCGAAGGTTCAATTGCAGCTGAGTCTTCTGTCAAATTTATTAGTGATACCAATTTTGAAGGAGGAAGTGTTTTAAGAACCAATGAGCATATAAATGAGGCTGGAGATTACCCACTAATCTACCAATCTGGAAGATTCGGTAACTTTTGCTACCAGTTCCGTAACCTTCCTTCCGGAGCCTATTTTGTTGATCTTCATTTTGCAGAAATTATAAACACAAATGGACCTAAGGGGATGAGAGTATTTAATGTATTCATACAGGAAGATAAGGTAAGAGAATGGAGCAAAAAATTTGATCTTTCTTTTTTGAGCATGCTTTGAGAGGGTTATATGCTTATAGGTTTTCTTTTTTTCGGAAAACTCTCAGGTCTTATCAGAATTTGACATCTTTTCTGTTGTTGGAGCAAATAAGCCATTGCAATTAATTGACTCCAGGGTCTCTGTGAAGGAGGATGGAATATTAGCGATAAGATTTGAAGAAATTATAGGAAGCCCTGTTGTATGTGGCATTTGCATAAGGAAAGCATCAAAACCTTCAGGTAATACAGTTATTATTCTATAGTTATGCTCATCCTTTAGGGTCCAAGGCTATTAAAGCAAATTAAAGAAAACTTCAGCTTTCTGGCTTGTGAATGATTGCAGTTCCCAAAACGTCACAAGAATATCTTAAATGCAACAACTGTGCCACTGAGATAGAAGTTTCTTCAGACCAGGTAGGCACGGTCATACGAAAAGACTTAGGCTTTGGAGCTTTTGAATTGTTTCTTATTTGAATTTCTTTTTCCCTGGGTTGCAGAAGAAACTCATTCGAACAAAAGCTACAGAAAAATATGAAAAGAAGATACAGGAGCTCATTTGTGAGTGCGAGCGCAAGACAAATGAATGCCACGAGGCTTGGATGTCACTGACTGCAGCAAATGAACAGTTGGAGAATGTCAGAATGGAACTTGATAACAAGACCTTTCAGACACGCTCTTTAGGTAATTCTGACATGATATTGTGCTCGTTGATTAGTTCAAACATCAAATTATAAACTTGCATGACTTATTTTCTTGGTTACTTTTGCTTAGTTCAAACATCAAATTATAAACTTGCTTGATTTATTTTCTTGGTTACTTTTGCTTGATGATCAAGTGTCGATTTATTATTCTTGATCCCTCTTCGAGTTGAAAATGATCTAATTCGTGTAATAAATTTTAACAGTAGCTAATAGGAGAGAGCTTTTGAGTGAAGTGATAATATCCTGATGCATAAAGCACTTAATGAAACACATACAACCCTCGCTAGATAATGAATATCATGCTTGTTCTGGATGAAATTAACTAATATGGAAGAGTTGTTTCATTGTTTAAGTCAGCGTCTTCCAAGGAATTCTATTATATGTAGATCTCAACCAAAAGTTTACACTAAATTTTAGTCTTATTCTGCCAATTTCTCCTGTGCAGATCAAACTGTGGGGAAGCAAACCGAAAATCTGAGGAATATTACCTTCATGTATGAACGGGATAAGAAATACTGGGCTGCGGCAGTCAAGAATTTACAAGAAAAAGTCAGGGTAAGTGCTGGCCCCCCTCTCGTCCTAAAAAAAAGGTGGCCTCTCTTCATGGTCGCTCGTCTGTATCATTTGGTTTTTTAAATATAAATTTGTTGTGTGTGTCTAGATAATGAAAGAAGAGCATGCTCAGCTTTCTTGTGAGGCACATGAATGTACTGATTCAATTCCTGAGTTGAGTAAAATGGTCACAGGAGTTCAAGCGTTGGGTAAGTTTGAACCGCACCAAGTTAATTTGCTCGCTCTTCTTTGTCCTACCCTTCTACATGGATTGATAGTCTCACTCTGCAGTTGTTCAATGTGAGGATCTTAAGGCAAAGTATAGTGAGGAGCAAGCAAAGAGAAAGGAGCTATATAACCAAATCCAGGAGGCTAAAGGCATGCCTTTTCTTCTCTGTCTTTCATGAATTGTTTCTTTATGTGTGGGAAACTGACTTGAAACAAACAATTTTCCATGAAATATCAGGAAATATTAGAGTATTCTGCCGCTGCCGCCCATTAAGCAAGGAAGAGATATCAGCTGGATATGCAACCGTTGTTGACTTTGATGCAGCGAAGGATGGAGATCTGGGCATTCTAACAGGCGGACCCACCAGAAAGACTTTTAAATTTGACCGGGTTTACACACCGAAGGATAATCAAGGTGGGCATTAATGAAGAAGTAACATTCGGTTCGAAAGTGTTAGAATTAATTGTGCAAGTACTGAACCTTTTTGTTTTTCCCTCTAGTTGATGTGTTTGCGGATGCCTCGCCAATGGTAGTCTCAGTGTTGGATGGGTACAATGTTTGTATATTTGCATATGGTCAAACAGGTACAGGAAAGACATTTACAATGGAGGGTACTCAGCAAAACAGGGGAGTCAATTACAGGACTCTTGAGCAATTGTTTGAAATTTCCAGGGAAAGGAGTGAAACTTTTGTGTATGGTTTATCTGTTAGTGTGCTTGAAGTATATAATGAGCAAATCAGGGACTTGTTGGCTACATCTCCAACAACAAAGAAGTAAGTTATTATGCTTTTGTACAAGAATAACCCACTGTCGAACTTAAATGAGCTGACAGACTAAAATCATAAGATCAATGGGGCTTAGAATTCTCTGTTCTTCATGAAAGTATCATTAAAGACATAAAACTGAATATTCCTTTTTGTGCATTGCTAGGTTGGAGATAAAACAATCTTCTGAAGGTTCTCATCATGTGCCAGGTATAGTAGAAGCTAAAGTTGACAACTTAAAGGAAGTCTGGAATGTGCTGCAGGCTGGAAGCAATGCTAGAGCTGTAGGATCCAATAATGTCAATGAACATAGCAGCCGGTCTCACTGGTATTGAGCTCTGTTGTTTTCTTTCAGCTTGCTTGATCATATCTGATTACTGATTTACCAACTCCAGTTTTTTCACATTTGTGTTAGCATGCTGTGTGTGACGGTAAAAGCGAAGAACTTAATGAATGGTGAATGCACCAAAAGCAAGCTTTGGCTTGTGGACCTGGCAGGCAGTGAGAGGCTGGCAAAAACTGACGTGCAAGGGGAAAGACTAAAGGAAGCTCAGAATATCAACAGATCTCTTTCTGCCCTTGGAGATGTTATATATGCTTTAGCAACTAAAAGTAGTCATATTCCATACAGGTTATCAATTTTTGCTTTCACTTGTGTTTATCCTTCCACCTTGATATACTAATTTCTAATAATTTCCGCTATTTGATTTCAGGAACTCTAAGCTGACACATTTACTTCAAGATTCGTTAGGTATAATAACTCGTGTTATTTTTGCGGTACAAGTTTCAGATTTGTGTTCATATCAACATGGAGCACGAAATGATAAACCTACCTCTTATAAGTTCATATTTGTGTTACAGGGGGTGACTCCAAAACTTTGATGTTTGTCCAAATTAGCCCTTCAGAGCATGATTTGAGTGAGACTTTGAGTTCATTAAACTTTGCTACTAGAGTTCGAGGTGTCGAATTGGGGCCAGTAAGGAAACAAATTGATACAACAGAGCTCCAGAAGATGAAATCGATGGTGGTTTTTATATGATTTTTGGTTTCTTTCTTTCTTGGCTTTAAATTACTGTTATTTTTCTAAAGGTTTGATATCTAATATTATATGTTACTTTTTTTCCTTTTTGTCCTTTTGAAGCTTGATAAAGCCAGGCAGGAATCTAAATCAAAAGATGAATCCCTAAGGAAGCTAGAAGAGAACTTGCAAATGCTGGAGAATAAGGCAAGAGGCAAAGACAATATTTACAAAAACCAGCAAGAGAAAATTAAAGAACTTGAAGGCCAACTGTCCACCTTGCAAAGCCAGTCAGAGAAGCATATCTCACAACTTTCTGATAGATTAAAGGGGAAGGAAGACATCTGCAATGCTCTTCAGCAAAAGGTATCTGTCAAATCGGTTACTGTTTATATAAATTGTGTATACTCTACTTTCATGCAATAACCTGAACTATGCGGTGAAAAGGTCAAAGAACTAGAGAACAAGCTTAAAGATCGACAGCAGTCAGATTCTGCAGCTTTTCAAGAGAAGGTCAGTCGCTCGAATACATTCATTTTTTCCTCTTTTTCAAAGAGTTGCTTTATATAGTGAATGGAGAAAAACTTAAATGGTCAATATTTTTTCACTTCAAGCAGGTTAATGAACTTGAGAACAAGCTGAAAGAGCAAGTGCAAGAGTCTGATTTTCATTCCCAGATGCTTCACAATAAGGTTTGTAAAGAAACTTAGATTTTTCTGTAGGGAACAGAGAAATAAATAATATTAGCATATATGGATTATATTTTTTAATTTGCTTGTGTGATTGCTCTTTCTAGGTTAAGGAACTTGAGAAGAAGTTGACAGAACAAGAACCAAGCTCGGAGGTGTTGATACTTCAGCAAAAGGCAAAGTTCTTTTCCTTAATATCCATAAATGACTTTCGAGTTCAAGTTGTTTTCTTCTTCTTCATCTTCTTCATTATTATTATTTGTTGTTGGCTATTTAAAACCTGATCACGTTATATTTTATACCATTATATATCAGATTAAGGAGCTAGAAGAAGCCAAGCTGAGAGAGCAAGAGAAGCAAATACAAAACATGCAAATTCATGATTTTCCAAGCAGCATAAAGGCCACACCTAATGAAGTTAGAACCTGTGTAAGAGATGAATTCCTGAATGAGATTGAATCTAATATCCTGAGGAGTTCAAATTCAATAAGCCGGCCGTTAAGTCATGGATCCATATTACCTAAAGGAAATGTAAATGGTAATAATCTTTATGAGACAAGAAAGAAAAGGCAATCCAGAAGTGGAGAGACAGAGAATAATAATAACATGATGATGATAAATGACAAAAGGGGTAGAAAATCTGATCCTCCTAAAATTGCAAGAATTATGAGACCAGCAGCAAAGCAGCCTATCACAGCTGCTACTGCTCAAGGAGGAGGGCCTTTGAATCTTAAGAGGGTTGTTAGAGATCAACAAGGACATGGATTTAGAGAGAGGGATGCTAAGAAAAAGATTTGGTCCAGATAGATAGTAGATGGGTAAATACAAACACTCATCTATTGTTTCTTTTTCTTTTTTTTTTTTTCAAATTTTTACGCTACATGTGTATTTATCCATGCTACGTATAGTTTTACTTTTACTTGTGTGTTTAGTCTGAACTATTTTTTTTTTTTTTTTTATGCGTTGCACGTAAATATCGATTTCTAATATTTGATATTTTTAATATTATTTTTATTAAATTATATATTATTTTAATTTATAATTTTATGCATACTGTAGTTTTTTTTATGCAGTTATAAATAACTCTAGTATTGATTTTGAAGGAAACACTAAATTTATGAAAATTATTAAAGTATATAAAATGTTCTACTACATTCTAAAAATTAAAAATAGAACTATTAAGCATTTATAATTATATAAAAAGGGGTAATTACTATTGGATCCCTGAAATTTGGCCTAATAGACTCGGAGGTCCCTCTATTTTTAAAATTGTATCAATTAGTCCCTAACTTTTTAATAATAAACTCTCAGGTCCTTCCGTCCACTTTAACAGTTAGTCAACGGAAAAAGTCAACATTTATTTTTCAAAATGGCAAAACTACCCTTTGGTTTATTTGAATCAAACCATGATTTATTTGAATCGAATCGGACTAATTAAACCCAATTTTAAATCAAAGCACTGTAAAAATTAAAAATAACCAAACTAGGATTCCAACTAGGGACCTTAAACATATTAGAATGCATGATAACCAACTACACCAAGATATTTTTTGTGTGTTGGTTTGACATGATAAGATGTTATTGTGTAAGACACAACCATTTACCTTTTATGACTATAGCAATTATATATTCTTTCAATTAAGATTTTATTAAATAATTACATATTTTTTTTTATCATCCTAGACAAGTCTGAAGGTTAAAAGAGAAAGTTTAATTTTTCCGGAAAATTTAAAAAGAGTTTACAGAAAATTGAGTATTTATTTGGAGAAATTAAAAAAATTAGAAAATTCATATTTTTTATTTGGAGAAATTAACAAATATTAGAAAACTCATATTTCTAATTCAAGGAAATGAAATATTTATTGGAAAAGAAAATCGTTGACTAACGCCGTTTTGGACAGAAGGACCTGTGAGTCTATTATTCCAAACGTTAGGGACCCGATGATACAATTTGTAAAATAGAGAGACTTCAGAGTACATTAGACCAAAAATAAATATTTCATTTCCTTGAATTAGAAATATGAGTTTTCTAATATTTGTTAATTTTTCTAAATAAAAAATTATGAGTTTTCTAATTTTTTTTTTTAATTTCTCCAAATAAACACTCAATTTTCTGTAAACTCTTTTTAAATTTTCCGGAAAAGTTAAACTTTCTCTTTTAACCTTTAGACTTATCTAGAATGATAAAAAAATAAATATGTAATTATTTAATAAAATCTTAATTGAAAGAATAGATAATTGTTATAGTCATAAAATGTGAATGGTTGTGTCTTACACAATAACATCTTATTATGTCAAACTAACACACAAAAGGTGTCTTGGTGTAGTTAATTATCATGCATCCTAATATGCTTAAAATCCCTGGTTCGAATCTTAATTTGGTTATTTTTAATTTTTACAGTGGTTTGATTTAAAATTGGGTTTAATTAGTCCGGTTTGATTCAAATAAACCAAATGGTAATTTTGTCATTTTGAAAAATAAACGTTGACTTTTTCCGTTGACTAACGGTCAAAGTGGACGGAAGGACCTGAGAGTCTATTATTAAAAAGTTAGGGATTAATTGATACAATTTTAAAAATAGAGAGACCTTCGAATCTATTAGGTCAAATCTCAGAGACCTAATAATAATTACCCTCATATAAAAATAGCTAAACATTCTTGTATTTGTACGTTTAATCAATTGTTTTACGCATTTGAATTATCCTAAAAAAATTGTCTAAAATAAATTTAAAAATATAATAAATATAAAAATAGAATTTTTTTTTATGACATGAAATATTTATTAAAGAAAATTTATTCAAATAAATTTATTTTTTAAAAAATTGATGAAATAATAAATTTTTCGACAGAAATAAAAGTCAATATAATATAAATAATGTTACAACAATAAATCTCTCTCAATCTATTATTTTTAGAATCTTATTATTTTAAAATTAATTTAGTAAATATAAAACTTCATAATTATAAATTTAATTTAGCAAATATAAAAACTGGGGTATTTTTGGAAAAAATCTAAATATAAAAACTTCATAATTTAATAGTTAATTTAATAAATATAAAAACTTAATGGGAGTATTTGATTGGAACAAAATGTTCCTCTTTATTCACTCCTTTAGAAGTAACTTAGAAACTTAATAATTTTAAAATTAATTTAATAAATATAAAAAGTTGATAGGATTAGTTTAGAAACTTTTATAATTTTATAAATTTAATAAATATAAAAACTTAATGAGACTATTTTTGAAATAAAATGTTTCTCTTATTCACTTTTTTAGAAGTAATTTAAATATATATATA